>JAPCYS010000655.1:0-47141 GCA_028641055.1 Alopecurus myosuroides
TCGAATGCAAAAGTTATGATAAAAACGGTGATTAAATCAAAAAAGAATTAGCTTGGGCCGTCGGCGTAGCTAAAAAATAGAGTCGGCATAGCTCATTTTTTTTCGCAATTTTAGATTCCCTCTTAGGGTCTATGCCGCGGGCGTAGCTCAAAAAAAAAAGATAGGCCGACGGCATTGCCGTCGGCATAGCTCAAATTTTTTTTTTCACAATTTGGGATTCCTTGATTGGGTCTATGCCGACGGCCACGACAAATTGCCGTCGGCACAGTAGCCCATTCATGCAGTGCAACATAAAATATATTTTCATAATATGTTTATCAAATCTTGCGAATGTTCATATTTTTATCGATAAAATTGGTCAAAATCATACTATATTGACTTTTAACTAAAAATATAGGACTTATTTTATAAAATGACAATAGGTGGTGACATCACGTGGTCAAGAAAGCTTGTATAGCTAGCTCAAGAGGTCCGCGTAGACCAGCAGTTCAACAGTGCGATCAAGTACACTGCAACCAGCGACCATTTTCTATCCTACCTGGGTTGCATGGCAAGCACGATCGATCACACTTGATTAGTTCTTTCACCACAAAGCTATCTATCTATAACTACTAAAATTACTAACGAACTAACGATTACAAACAAATGTACACGCGGAGTGCATAACTACTGTCTTGTACCTGCGAGAATTTATATACTTACCACAAGGCATGTATATGCATGAGCATGACCGGTGGATGGCCGGTCCGTGTCTTAGCGAGCAAAGTAGCGTTTTCTTTTAAGTTTGGCTGTCGTAATCAAGCACGATCAGGAAACAATATATTATTATCTGAGAGCCGGGTAGTGACAAAAGAGCAAGGACATGAGAGAAAACTTGTTAGGACATCTCCTACGGGGCTGCTCAAAACCTCCGGACAGCCACTTTTGAGCAGCCCGATCAAAATTCATGTCTCTACGGGGCTGCTTAAATAGATTTTGGTCCGTATTTTTGTCCGTGACTACTCATTTGTGACTCAAAATTGTCCAGCTTTGAGCAACCACGGACACGGCATAGACACGCCGCAGACACACTTGTCCGTCCAAATTATTGGTTCAGGCCCACATGGCATCCTCTCTGCCCGCCAACTCTTCTCTCTCCTTACTTGCTCATCTCTCTCCTTGGCTTGGCCAGAACACAACATGGCCGCGCATCCCTCCCACGACCATCCACGTGGCACGGCAAACCGTGTTACTAATATGTTTGGTAATTGGATTTATTGAGTTGATAAATCTACTAAATCAAGTATACGCATTAGTGTATGTGCTTTTCTTTGCGCAATTTGAAATTGTCGAAATGATGTGATTTTTAACAATTTGAGACCTGGTCATTTCTTGCAGGTCATTCACCGCGCAACCCACTGGATTCATATGTGGGCTTTTCTCCTTTCGACGGATCAGCGTGGACGTTTGGATGCCGGATGTTCTCAGTTGGTGGTGGTCATACGGGCTATCTTCAACACGGGTGGATGGCTGTATACTAGGCGCATTTCATGGGAGGCGACCTAAGGATGTTTACTACTTTTTGATGGTTGATTTTTGTGGCCACACGACCTGCTGGTTGAGATGCTAGATTTGTTATTCATATACTCTTTATTTTTGTTATTCAGATCTTTTGTTTTAATATAAAAGCCGTATGCATCATTTTGATGCAGAGGCTGGGATTACCCATTTCAAAAAAAAGATATCCCCGTGGAACGGCGCTTGGACAACACGGAGGGCGGCAGCAGGGCGGCGCTGGGAGCGGGCAAGGCGGCAGGGCGTGTGACGCTTGGGTCGGAAGCGGGCGCTCCAGGAGGTGCGCGTGGTGTCGGCGGCTAGCACCTGAAAGTGCATGGTATGTGGTTTTGGTACTTAATGGCAATCCTTATGGACTAATGTTTGCATTGAGTTATCCTTGTAGATCTTGTCCATAGGAAATAATGGAGTTCATGTATATTCAAGGATTTACATGAAGAATGGTCATGGTTTGAGTTGAGCTTATTGCTAATGTGTCTTGAAGAAAAGTATTAGGTTATCCTTCATGGTTATCTTCAAGACATCATCATTTGAAGTGAGAAGAAAAAAGATACAAGGTTGATTAAGCTAGTGATCAACACACAAAACTACACGATGTACCAAGTGGGATTGTGTATCTCATGGTATGGTAAGCAATTGTCAATATAGCTTTGTGATCTAACCCATATATGTGTCTGTGGCATCTCTATGTGTGGTTAGGTATCTTTCCATGGGCATGAACAAAAAGGAAGATTTCATATTGCCCATGGTCTATGTCATCGTCAAGCGGTGTTCGTCACCTAGCTTGATGTGGAAGCTCAAGTGAAGCATCTAGAAGAAATCCTATGCTTGATGCTTGCCACCCTTTTGGAGTTTGTGGCCTCGTGAAGATTTTCCATTAAGAGTCTCTCCCATAATGGTGGATGGGGGAGCATCCTCTCCCATAGTGGTGTATGGGGGAGAAACTTGCAAGTCTTCATCAAGCGAAGCATGTGCTAGCAAGCACGATCAAGAAAGAAGATCCAACTTAAGAGAGTCAAGATCGTCATCATCTAGCTCAATTGGATTGCGCAAGGAAAATGTATGACTTATATAGGGTTTCTATTTTACCGGTCTCATTATGCTAGTTGGGAGACCGGATTATAGGATAGATAACCGTACTATCAAGAGGGGCTCTTGAATGCATATCTTGATCGTATCTATCGTAGAGAGTTCAAACCTTTGCATACTTGGCATCATCCTTCTTGGTTCTTATTTGAGTTTTCTCCATGTAAGGTTTTAGAGCTTTTCATGTTCTTCATGTCAAGCTCAAGTTCATCAAAAATAGATTTCGTATGAAAAACTTATCACATTTTTGTTGTTGGAGGTTTCTACCGGTTGTCCTTTATTGATAGGACAAACCTTTCATCATTTGTTTTTATATTCCCGTTTTGTAATATTATGTTTCTCTGTATACTCTTCGAGTGCTCGTCGTTGCGATTTCAACAAGCCCAAGAACATCAAAAACGGAGTCCGGATGCAAAAGTTACGACCGTTTTCATATAGCGTGTTCTGCAGTTTTTTCCACCACCGGAGGTACCGGTGGTGGCTCCGCCGGAAACCCTTTCGGGATGATGTTGGCGGAGCCTCCGGTGAAACCACCGGAGGCTCCGGTGTTTGAGGCATTTTTTCACCCCTTTTGGTGTTCTAAGCGGAGGTTCCGGTGGTTTCACCGGAGGTTCTGCCCCTGCACGATTTTTCCTCCAACGGTTGGATATTTGGGTGACCTATTTAAGGGGTCTTTTTCCCCAATGGTTCCCCAACCTTTTGGGCAAGTTTGACCTTCATTGTTGACCTCCAAAAGCTTGTTATCTCTCAATCCCTCAAATTATTCCTGCTTCCACTTGAGGGAAAAGAGAGAGGAGATCTAGATCTACCACTTCACCAATCAATCCCTCCTCTTTGTGAGGGGAATCTATTGGATCTAGATCTAGGGATTCATTTGTTGTTTTCCTTGTTCTTCCTCATTCCTCCCTCCATAGCATTAGTTGCTTTGGTGGGATTTGATAGATAAGTTCTTGACCACTTTGTGTGTTCTTTCCATTGCATTAGGAACATCGGTTTGAGTTCCCCACGAGATTCGTGAAAGAGAAGTTCATGAGCTTGTTACTCTTGGGTGCTTGGTCACCGGAGAGATTGTTCCTCTTGGGTGTATTGAGCACCCTAGACGGTTATTTCTTGGGGCTTCCACCTTGTTGCAAAAAACTTCGTTGAGATCCTCCAATTGAGTTGTGGAGATAGCCTCAACCCCGTGTAAGGTTTGGTCAACGCCTTCAAGTCGACCTCATAGTGGAAACGAGCATCTCCCTCACCGGAGAAGCTCAAGGAGAATAAGGTGTGCACATCCGTGCTATTGAGGAGCGCATAGGTGGCTCCCCACCTCTCCAACGAAGACGTACTTCCCTTGGGAAGGAACTTCGGTAATCACACCGGTGTCTCCTTGTGCTTCGGTTATTTCTATACTCTAGCTCGTTACTTATGCATTTACCTTTGTGATAGCCATCGTGCTTGAAGTCATCTATCTTGCTATCTCATAGTTGTATATCATGCCTAGAATAAGTTGTTGGTGCACATAGGTAAACCTAGCTTGCATAGGTTTTGTGCTTGATAAATTAAACTCTAGTTTTATTCCGCATTTACTCAAGCCTAAACCGTAATTATTTTAAAGCGCCTATTCACCCCCCTCTAGGCGGCATCCTTATACTTTCAATTGGTATCAGAGCCATGGCTCTCATTATTAGGCTTCACTGCCTTGAGAGTAATGATGTCACTTCGTGAATTAGTGCATGATCCCAATTTCATTTCGATGGCACAAACTATGATGTTTGGAAATTTCGCATGCTTATTTATTTTTGGGTCATGGACCCACATATGGAGCAAATTGTAGAGATGGGTTTTTATCCTCCAAAGGATCCTCAAAATCCAACTTTAGAGGAAGAGAAAAACTTATCTCTCGATGCTCTTGCTATTAATGTGTTTTTCCTTCTTGTGAGCGTTGTAGCTATTAAACCACTCTTTCCTATTGGGAATGGTCATGAGTTATGGACAAAGCTTCAAGATAAATATGGTGTGTCCAATGTTGGAGAAGATGATTGTTATCCCTCCACTTCTGTTCGTGATGTGTTCTCAACTTCTTATACTTCACCAACATGTGGTAAGCCACAAACTAATGAGATGGTGAGTAGTGATAGGCTTTGCAATAATGATAGTGAGCTTATTATTGATGATCCTTCATCTCTATCTTATTGTCATGCCTCATCTTTGGACTTAAACACAACTAGAACCAAAAATGTTTTACATGCTTGTGTTGATAGTCTTTGCATATCATGTCGACATTGCTTGACTCAATCTCATGATGATATGCTTGCTTTATCTTGTTCCCATCATAAAAATGATTGTGTTTCCTCTAGTATTTGTATGGCTAACAATGTAAAGGAAAGTCAACTCTCTATGGAACAAGATGTGGACTTGAGTGGTGACTCAAGTAATGATCTATCATCATCTACCACCTTTTTGTAACATCCCTGATTTTTGGAGAAACTCAAAATCACAAAAATTTGAAACGTTTTGTTTTCATGTTAAACAGGCCACCAAAAACCAAACGAGGTGCAAGAAACAAAAGAAAGCCATACATATTCCAATGTTATAGGAAATAAAATCCAAGAACCTCTGTTTTCCATAAAGCCTAAACCTTTTCAAATAAGTTTTCTTATTTCAAAATGGTTGTTTCTTTATAGCAAACCTTATCTAAGCCATTGTTTTCTATCTGACTATTATTTTGAAAATGTTTTCAAAGCCCAAAAAAAATTAACCATATCACTTTTCAACTACTATGTCTAGTATTAAGTACCAAAAATGTTTTCCACCAATTTTTTTTTTGTGAAAAGGACTTAGAGAAACATATTCTCAAAGGTCTTGTGTTTCTAATTTATTTTTGAACATATTTTCAATTAATTATTCTCTATGTGGAAAATGACAATAAGTGGCTATTTGTAAATCCCTCATTTTCAAAAAATATAAAATAAGAAAATAAGTTCAAATGGGTTTCAAAAACAGTATTTGACTATTAGAATGTTTCTGTAATTTTATAAAACCCCATTTCCATTTATTTCTATTTTCTTATTTAAAAATGGTTTTAAGTACTATCAGAGGATTAATTGTATTTTCAAGATATAAAAATTTAAATGTGTTGGAAACAACAAAATGAGGTTTCTAATTGATAGATAAATCCATTACAAGATTTTAGAAATTAAAATGAGGTCAATCGGGTTATTAAAACAGAAGTTATTAAAGAAGTGCCCACGTCTTCAACCCAAGGAAGAGCTCGCCCACGATCTCCTCCTCCCGTGCTTCCCCCTCTCCCCTCTCCACCTCGATACGTGCCCCGGGAACTCCTCTCTCTCTCCCCTCTACTCTCCCTCGAAACCGCGCCCCCACTTCTCTAATTTTGCTCACGGAGTTCCCGTTCTCTGCCGCCGTCCAACACAGATTCCGGTGTGGTGAGTCCCTCCTGACCCTCTCCGTGACGCCCAGTCTCTCTCCCTCCTTCTTGCGCTCCTCCCTGAGCGCTCATTCAATTTTTCGGACTAGAAATCTGCCGCACAATCAATTTTCGTGGCCACCGGAGCCGTGCCATCCTCCGTCCGCGTCGCGCCGCCATCCGAGAAAATTTTCGCGCGAGCCATCACCGCCATCGTGCTCGCCGTCCCGCGCTGATGGCCGTCGTTTCCTCCGTTGAGCTCGAGGACCATCGGAGGTCCATCTCCGACGAACTTTCCGAGCAGTCTCGCCGCCGCGGAGCCATTGTCCGGCACGCAACGTCATCCCGGTGAGTCCCCTCGCCCTCAGCATTCCGATGAAGAATCAGTGGCCAGGATTAGATTCCTTAATCCAAACGGTACCAGCTAGTAGGGTTGCGCCACGTTTGCATGTGTGTCGAGAAGCTATCCGCCGCCCGCGCAGCACCTACCCTAGCCCAAGCCCACTCCTGCCCGTCGCCCTGCGCGACAGATAGAGAATTTGAGCCCAGCCCGTCTGTGGATTTATTTTCGAATAAAAATAAAAATAAAACTATTTTACATAATAGCCCCTTAAACTTCAAACCATCATAACTTTTTAACCATAAGGCCAAATTTAGCAAACTTGGACTTTTCGAAATCCCCAGAACATGTAGAAACTTTTGGCACTGTCCAAATTAAAATTTGACCATTTAAAATTTCTTCAAATTCAAATAGCCTTGTTTGATGAATTTTGGCATAATTCAAATTCTAAAAATCCAAAAATTGCAAATAAAATATTTTGGAATCCTTAGGATGTGTACTTTCATAACCTCTATCCCAAAGCAATAATTGAAAAAATTAAAATGGAGTTTATAATTTGATTAACCAATTGAGTATTTTGCACCTAGTTTAATTTCTATCAATAATTTTAATTAGTTTTTTCTGTAAATTTGTTCCATTTAATAACCATAGACCTGAGAAACCAGTACCAAGACCATTTGTGACCAGAGGAATCATTCCATGTAAATTTTGTCCTATAAAGCATCCATAGTTATCAGCCTTTATAAATTAACTGTTGTTTGATGAAACCCCTTTTAGGAAAATTGTGGTATGGTCATTTTGATCAAACCAACACCCATTTCATGTTGACCATATGGAAAGTAACTTTTGGACCAGAAACCCCCAGCCCAATACCTTTTGTAAATTTACAAGCCATATTGTAATTTTCTTCAACCCTACTAAACCAAAGCCATGAAATGAATCATGTTGATCATGGATTTGTTTTCTAAAACCCTAAACCATATCACATCCAATTCTTTTGTATATTGAGTGAAGTGATATTCCTTGACCAACCCATACCCTAATAGCTAGGCCTAAACCCTTTTACCATAATTATTTTTGTAAATTGAATTATTGTGATAAACCTTGAACTTGTCCATACAAGACCAAACAATAACCACCTCATCATAATTCTTTTTGCATATTGAATTATATTTAAAATCCTTGTCCATGTTAAATCCAATCAAGTTAAATAACTTGTTATGCTTATGTATTGTATATTTTGTTGTATTTGTTTGTTTGTTGGTGAATTGCTTGTTTATTGTTATTTATTTGTATTGTTTAGATTGTACGGAGAGCAACGTTCTATTTGTAAAGAGAGTGCCTCTATACCAACTTTCACAAGGCAAGTGATGCTCATGTCCCACTTTTTATTGCATTAGTGTTTTCAGCAGTATGCATCATAGGTTATTTTATTATTTTCCAAGTATATGCTATGCTCAAAATACCCAGTAGTGTGTAGCCATCCTGAAAACGTGCTAGGTATAGTTTAGCTATACTAGAACAATATCACAACTGTTGTTGCTATTTATTGGGTTGTGGTACTTTGAAAATTGAAATTTAACAACCCAATGAAACACCTGGGTGGATTGGTAATTGCTTAGATTATGTTGAGTGGCTACTCAGGGCCATGTCCATGGTGGTTGTCACCTGGGTCACTCCCAGGGCCATGGATGTGGTGGTTGTCATCTGAGGGTACACTTGTGGATTGCCACCCTTGACTAAAGAGATCTGTAGGTCTTCCATATATAGTTAGCTTCCAGTGCAGCCTTGAGGTAATATGGGCTCTGCCAAGATTAAGTAAGGTGTGGGGGTTCATCCTATTGTATGACATGGGGTGGTAGAATTTTAGGAGCGTCGAGTCATGCTGGTATGGTTGAATCCCTCTTCCCAAAGATCTTGTCTCATTTTTCTCTCGGGAAAAATGAGTCTCAAGGTGAAAGTGCAAAACCTCTGTAGAGTTTAAAAACTAAGATCTTAGCCGTGTCCCCGGTTATGGGCCAGTTGAGAAAACTAGACATAGTTGGTGCTGAAGGATCTCCTCATCTTTTCTGAATGAATTAAAACATGGCAGAAACCTTTTCCTAGAGCACATGGTGTGTCTACCCCTCTGTGCTACCTTTTCAAACTCATGGTGTGTCTACCCATGATGATTTTCAAACTTCATGGTGTGTCTACCCATGATGACTTTATCAAACTTCATGGTGTGTCTACCCATGATGCCTTTATCAAACTACATGGTGTGTCTACCCATGTTGATTTTCAAAGATTTTTCAATGATTTATCAAATATAGGAAAAAACCGGCTTTATGCAAATAGCCCAGACTCCACCAGCCAAATATCATGTAGCTAGTTTATTCCTCCAAACTGCCACCATACAAGTGTAACTTGCCAGTACATTGTTTGTACTGACTTCCTCCCCTGTGGGGGCTGCATATTCCAACGTGCAGATAATCTGAAGATGAGTGAGGATTTCGTTTAGGATCTCGAGTCTATCGCCAACATGTTCTGCCTGTGGCGCATGAACTGAATAAGGCTCATTGAAGATTTGTTTTCCGTTGTGTTTACTTTGAACATTGTTATTTGGGCTAGTCCATGTTGACTATGCCATTTGTAAAGCTATTTCATTTCTATCCACTGGATCAACGACGTAGAATGATGTTATTGCAATGAATATTTCATTTTGTCACGTGTATGCTATCAGAGATCCCGGGAATAGCAGGATACACAGGTGTTCTATCTTTATCAAAAGGCAGGGCACTACAAAATGGTATCAGAGCATAGTGTTGCCTGTAGGATCGAGACCCTAAGTTTGGATTAGAACTAGGAAAAAGACCCAAGGATTGAGAATCTACTTTCTTCAAACCTATAGAAACAAAACATCATATCTTAACCTTTCTCATATCCTCTCATCTATTATTCACCTTGAAAATATTCTTCTCTTGTTATAGATGACCTACCTATTATTTTCCACCAAGACATGATTGGTGAAAAATCATGGAGTGAAAGGAATAGTTTTCACATGACCTTTGGTTCCAACATGAAGATCAACACCTTAAGACATTGAGAGGAGGATTTGAAGAAACTCAAGAAGATATTGATGAGACCACCAATCTAGTTACTTTCTTAGAACAACGTTAACGTGTTAGTGTATTGGTCATACAAATTGTGTGTGTGTGTGTTATGACAAGACTAGGTTGTTTGTTAAACCTTGATGATTGGAGTGATGAGTGTTTGCTATATGCTTGTTAGATGTTGTTTGTAAGATGATTGCTTTGCTCTATTGTGTTCGGGTAGGAACCTTCTTTAGTCTCTATCTAAATCTCTACTCATCCATGCTAAACCAAACCCAATACCATACCCCTTTACCAACAATAGTGAGTTTCTAATTTGGAGTACAACAACAGACTTGACAACCAAGAGAACCTTTTGAGACAACCATCCATTTGAGGAATACCAAAGATATCAGGATTATGTTCTTCTGTGTGAAGGAACAATCACACCCATGATCAAGCCACCACCATCCTAAGGAGCTACAAGTCCATTAACCAGTGATAATGGAAATATGGAGTCTGATTCAAATGAGCTAAGTTTTTGGAAAACTACCTACACTATGAGAAGGACACATGAAGAAGATGCAACTATTCAACGGGAGGTGCAAAGAGTTTACGCAACCCCACTAGTTGGAGAAACGATAGTTTAGTTCAGGTTTGTCTTATAGATTGGAAACTTTATGTCAGACAAGTGATGTGACCTAGTGCTATCATACGAGATTCACCAGACCAAGTACAAAGTAATGAATTGGGTGCGATGTGGAGTAGCTACCATGACGAATACTCATTTCATTCGCTTTGTTATGCGGGATGATAAATCTGGAGTGACATACCTATTAGAGAGGCGACAACGTTAATCCTGGACCATAGAACGGTAAGATGTAATAATAACCCTATGTTAGGCAAGTGTTGCCAAAACGTATACAACTTCGGACATGACAAAGTCAATCTTGAAGGAATCATGCAATGGAAGATATTGCCTACCATGAGAGTTTGGTTAGAAATAGCATGGTGTTTTCATTCAAGGGATACAACAACATGATGAAAGATCAGCAAGGAAACAGGAACAAATTGGTATGGACTTTATCAGTGGATTACCTCGAACCAAATCAGGGTATGATTCTAATTGGGAAGTAGTTGATCGTATGACAAAGATAACACACTTTGTGCCAGTAAGATCACCTACACCAGGGCAAAGTTGGCTGATATTTACATGAAGAGGATTGTATGCCTTATAATGTTCCAAAAAGTATTGTGTCTAATAAAGGTACCCATTTACTCCACACTTTTTTAAGAGTCTACATGAGTCCTTAGAAACCAGATTGGAGTTCCACACAATGTTTCATTCTCAAACAGATGGTCATACTGAGAGAGTGAATCAGATTTTGGAAGATATGCCGAGAGCATGTGTCTTATACTATGGATCTAGTTGGGCACAACTTACCATATGCAGAATTTCTCCTACAACAACAGTTACCAAGATAGTATTGAGATGGAACCATTTAAAGCTCTTTATGGGAAGAAAATGCACCACACCTTTTATGCGGAATGGCCTAAGAGAAAGAAATTTCTTTGGTCCTGACAACATCCAAGAAGCTGAAGTGAAGGTTAGACTGCCCAAGGATTTTGATTTGACCCAAAGAGTGACCCCTCAGTGTCCAAAGTAGTTCAACAAACTTATGTTGATCTAGAGCTCTAATGCAAGGAAAAGTTCTACTCAAGCCATATTGTTTGCAACCACATTCCAAGAAAAGTTAATAGACTCATCCTATTGGAGGTGAATATGGACACATAGATCCCTACTTGCTGAAAACATGGATTCAAGATCCCAATTGCCCTCAAGGAGTTGATACATTGCTATACAAGGATATTATGGATGGTGAAGAGAATAGACTTAGCAACCTGAGGACAAGATAATTTAGACTACCCACAAAAGTTTCTTTTAAGGGTGGTAGCCCACCTAGTTGTTTTAATCCCAGATACCCAAACCTATCTTTCTTTCTAACCTTCCCAAATCTCGGGACAAGATTTCTTTTAAGGATGGTAGTCTGTAACATCCCTGATTTTTGGAGAAACTCAAAATCACAAAAATTTGAAACTTTTTGTTTTCATGTTAAACCGGCCACCAAAAACCAAACGAGGTGCAAGAAACAAAAGAAATCCATACATGTTCCAATGTTATAGGAAATAAAATCCAAGAACCTCCGTTTTCCATAAAGCCTAAACCTTTTCAAATAAGATTTCTTATTTCAAAATGGTTGTTTCTTTATAGCAAACCTTATTTAAGCCATTGTTTTCTATCTGACTATTATTTTGAAAATTTGTTCAAAGCCCAAAAAAAATTAACCATATCACTTTTCAACTACTATGTCGAGTATTAAGTACCAAAAATGTTTTCCACCAATTTTTTTTGTGAAAAGGACTTAGAGAAACATATTCTCAAATGTCTTGTGTTTCTAATTTATTTTTGAACATATTTTCAATTAATTATTCTCTATGTGGAAAATGACAATAAGTGGCTATTTGTAAATCCCTCATTTTCTAAAAATATAAAATAAGAAAATAAGTTCAAATGGGTTTCAAAAATAGTATTTGACTATTAGAATGTTTCTGTAATTTTATAAAACCCCATTTCCATTTATTTCTATTTCTTATTTAAAAATGGTTTTAAGTACTATTAGTGGATTAATTGTATTTTCAAGATATAAAAATTTAAATGTGTTGGAAACAACACAATGAGGTTTCTAATTGATAGATAAATCTATTACAAGATTTTAGAAATTAAAATGAGGTCAATCGGGTTATTAAAAACAGAAGTTATTAAAGAAATGAGGAAAACAAAAAAAAATTGCTGTCGTCATGATGACGTGCCCACGCCTTCAACCCGAGGAAGAGCTCGCCCACGATCTCCTCCTCCCGTGATTCCCCCTCTCCCCTCTCCACCTTGATACGTGCCCCGGGAACTCCTCTCTCTTTCCCCTCTACTCTCCCTCGAAACCGCACCCCCACTTCTCCAATTTTGCTCGCCGGAGTTCCCGTTCTCCGCCGCCGTCCAACACCGCTTCCGGTGCGGTGAGTCCCTCCTCACCCTCTCTGTGACGCCCAGTCTCTCTCCCTCCTTCTTGCGCTCCTCCCTGAGCGCTCATTTGATTTTTTGGAGCAGAAATCAGCCGCACCATCAATTTTCGTGGCCACCGGAGCCGTGCCATCCTCCATCCGCGTCGCACCGCCATCCGAGATAATTTTCACGCGAGCCATCACCGCCATCGTGCTCGCCGTCCCGCGCTGATGGCCGTCGTTTCCTCCGTTGAGCTCGAGGACCATCGGAGGTCCATCTCCGACGAACTTTCCGAGCAGTCGCGCCGCCGTGGAGCCATTGTCCGGCGCGCAACGTCATCCTGGTGAGTCCCCTCGCCCTCAGCCTTCCGATGAAAAATCAGTGGCCAGGATTAGATTCCTTAGTCCAAACGGTACCAGCTAGTAGGGTTGCGCCACGTCTGCATGCGTGTCGAGAAGCTATCCGCCGCCCGCGCAGCACCTACCCTGGCCCAAGCCCACTCCTGCCTGTCGCCCCGCGCGACAGATAGAGAATTTGAGCCCAGCCCGTCTGTGGCTTTATTTCCGAATAAAAATAAAAATAAAACAATTTTATAAAATAGCCCCTTAAACTTCAAACCATCATAACTTTTTAACCATAAGGTCAAATTTAGCAAACTTGGACTTTTCGAAATCCCCAGAACATGTAGAAACTTTTGGAACTGTCCAAATTAAAATTTGACCATTTAAAATTTGTTCAAATTCAAATAGGCTTGTTTGATGAATTTTGGCATAATTCAAATTCTAGAAATCCAAAAATTGCAAATAAAATATTTTGGAATCCTTAGGATGTGTACTTTCATACCCTCTATCCCAAAGCAATAATTGAAACAATTAAAATGGAGTTTATAATTTGATTAACCAATTGAGTATTTTGCACCTAGTTTAATTTCTATAAATAACTTTAATTAGTTTTTTTCTGTAAATTTGTTCCATTTAATAACCATAGACCTGAGAAACCAGTACCAAAAGCATTTGTGACCAGAGGAATCATTCCATGTAAAATTTTCCTATAAAGCATCCATAGTTATCAGCCTTTATAAATTAACTGTTGTTTGATGAAACCCCTTTTAGGAAAATTGTGGTATGATCATTTTTATCAAACCAACACCAATTTCATGTTGACCATATGGAAAGTAACTTTTGGACAAGAAACCCCTAGCCCAATACCTTTTTTAAATTTACAAGCCATATTGTAATTTTCTTCAACCCTACTAAACCAAAGCCATGAAATGAATCATGTTGATCATGGATTTGTTTTCTAAAACCCTAAACCATATCACATCCAATTCTTTTGTATATTGAGTGAAGTGATATTCCTTGACAAACCCATACCCTAATAGCTAGGCCTAAACTCTTTTACCATAATTCTTTTTGTAAATTGAATTATTGTGATAAACCTTGAACTTGTCCATACAAGACCAAACAATAACCACCTCATCATAATTCTTTTTGCATATTGAATTATATGTAAAATCCTTGTCCATATTAAATCCAATCAAGTTAAATAACTTGTTATGATTATGTATTGTATATTTTGTTGTATTTGTTTGTTTGTTGGTGAATTGCTTGTTTATTGTTATTTATTTGTATTGTTTAGATTGTATGGAGAGCAACGTTCTATTTGTAAAGAGAGTGCCTCTATACCAACTTTCACAAGGCAAGTGATGCTCATGTCCCACTTTTTATTGCATTCGTGTTTTCAGCAGTATGCATCATAGGTTATTTTATTATTTTCCAAGTATATGCTATGCTCAGAATACTCAGTAGTGTGTAGCCATCCTGAAACCCTGCTAGGTATAGTTTAGCTATACTAGAACAATATCACAACTGTTGTTGCTATTTATTGGGTTGTGGTACTTTGAAAATTGAAATTTAACAACCCAATGAAACACCTGGGTGGATTGGTAATTGCTTGGATTATGTTGAGTGGCTACTCAGGGCCATGTCCATGGTCGTTCTCACCTGGGTCACTCCCAGGGCCATGGATGTGGTGGTTGTCATCTGAGGGTACACTTGTGGATTTCCACCCATGACTAAAGAGATCTGTAGGTCTTCCATGTATAGTTAGCTTCCAGTGCAGCCTTGAGGTAATATGGGCTCTGCCAAGATTAAGTAAGTTGTGGGGGTTCATCCTGTTGTATGACATGGGGTGGTAGAATTTTAGGAGCGCCGAGTCATGCTAGTATGGTTGAATCCCTCTTCCCAAAGATCTTGTCTCATTTTTCTCTTGGAAAAAATGAGTCTCAAGGTGAAAGTGCACAACCTCTGCAGAGTTTAAAAACTAAGATCTTAGCCGTGTCCCGGTTATGGGCCAGTTGAGCAAACTAGACATAGTTGGTGCTGAAGGATCTCCTCATCTTTTCTGAATGAATTAAAACATGGTAGAAACCTTTTCCTAGAGCACATGGTGTGTCTACCCCTCTGTGCTACCTTTTCAAACTCATGGTGTGTCTACCCATGATGATTTTCAAACTTCATGGTGTGTCTACCCATGATGACTTTATCAAACTTCATGGTGTGTCTACCCATGATGCCTTTATCAAACTACATGGTGTGTCTACCCATGTTGATTTTCAAAGATTTTTCAATGATTTATCAAATATAGGACAAAACCGGCTTTATGCAAATAGCCCAGACTCCACCAGCCAAATATCATGTAGCTAGTTTATTCCTCAAAACTGCCACCATACAAGTGTTACTTGCCAGTACATTGTTTGTACTGACTTCCTCCCCTGTGGGGGCTGCATATTCCAACGTGCAGATAAATCTGAAGATGAGTGAGGATTTCGTTTAGGATCTCGAGTCTATCGCCAACATGTTCTGCCTGTGGCGCATGAAGTGAATAAGGCTCATTGAAGATTTGTTTTCGGCTGTGTTTACTTTGAACATTGTTATTTGGGCTAGTCCATGTTGACTATGCCATTTGTAAAGCTATTTCATTTCTATCCACTGCATCAACGATGTAGAATGATGCTATTGCAATGAATATTTCATTTTGTCATGTGTATGCTATCAGAGATCCCGGGAATAGCAGGATACACATGTGTTCTATCTTTATCAAAAGGCAGGGCACTACACTTTTGCCTCATGGCTAAGGATTCAAAGGAATCTTCCACTTTGAACCCCAATATATGTTATGATGATAGTAGTGATGATGATGTTGGTAAGGAGGTTGATGACGAGTCTAAGAAATTAGGCTTATGGTTACCAAGTCTTGTTGATGAGACCAAAGAAAATGTGAATGCTCTCCTAGAACAACTTGATAAGGCTAACTCGCTTATAGATGAAAAGGAGGATATCATCGTGACTTTGTAAAGTCATAGTGGTGGTCATTCTATCAAGGACAAAGAGCTTGAAAAGGCTTTTGAGAAAGAGCAGTCCCTTAGATCTTCTCTTGAAGAGAAACTATATAGTCTAGAAGAAACATATGCTATTAGCGTTTCTAAGCTTAGAAGGGACAATTAATTATCTCTTTCTCTTGCTAATGACCTCAAAGCTAAAAATGTTGATGCTTGTGCTACTAACTCTATTTCTTGTGAAGCATCTACATTAAAGGAGAATGTTGAGCTACGGGCTCAACTTGAGTTTCTAACTAGTAATTATGGGAAATTGGAAGAAACTCGTGAAAAGGACTTGGATTCATTTCCAATCACAAGAACAAGTCCAAGGTCGACAAGATGAAGGGCCATGAACAAGACCAGAATTTGGCCAAGATTGTTTGCTTCAAGTGCAAGGTTGAAGGGCATCATGTTAGATCATGCCCTTTGAAGAAGAAGAAACTTAGCGAGAAGCAACAAGGGAAACGGCCACAAGTTCAACCTCAATCTCAACTTCAAGTTGAAGAAAGGCCTCTTCCCATGAAGACTCGAGCTAATGATTCTCAAGTTGAGAAATCAACTAAGAAGAATGGAAGGAGTCGTTGTTGCTACTTATGTCGTGAAAAGGGCCATCTTGCTTCTTCATGATCTAATGGTACATTATCCAACCCTATCATAATTGATGATGTGTATTCCATTCGGAAGGATAATGTGGGCAATGTGTTTGCCAAATATGTTGGTACTCAAAGTGGTGTCAAGAAAAGAACCATTTGGGTTGCCAAGCCTATTGTGACTAACCTCTTAGGACCCAACTTGGTTGGGGACCAACAAGCTCAAACTTGATCAATAAGTGTTATCGGAGGGCATTGGATACTTGGCTATATCATGAAGAATTAAGGGATCTTCATCACGTATATTTTCCTTAAGCCAAGTCATTTGGATTATCACGTCTCTATCTCATATTCCATGCTCCTTCTTGCGGTAACTTGTATTTATTACATTATATATACATTGAAAGTTGCTTTCCCCTTTGCATGTATTGGTTTTGTACCTTTCTTGTATCTTGTATATTTTGTGCTTACTACTTACTTATCCTTGAGTAATCTAGTATGTGTTTGTCGGTTCGCACAAAATGTATGTATGAGTTTGCTTTGAGCCTAATTGCATCTTGTGTGTATCTTATTTGGCTGTTTTGAGTGATTAATGGACTATCCCATTTTGGGAGAGTAATATGCCTTTGGCACTTCACAATCCAAAAATGTGTGTACATGAGGAATACCACATAGTGTTGATATTCAATATTACCTAGTCTCTATGTGGTATCTTACTCACGAGAAATTCAAATTCTAATGTCTATTAATTATCTCAAGTTGGTCTTTGTTTGCCTCTTGCTAAGAAGATACGGATTATCACATTATGGGGGAGTAATATTTTGTGCATATTACAAGCCTAAAGAATGTGAACATTTAAGGTTTTGACACACAGAATTCATATTGTTAATTATCTTGTTCCTATGTGGCATGTGTGCTTAAACAAGTTTCAATTTGCTTAAATGATTTTATTTGCTCATCTTTTGGTATCTTATTTGTGAGAGAGTTTCTTGGTGCGGTTTTCCACAAATTAGCACTAGAATTTACCTTCTCGGGAACCAGTTGCTTCTTGATATATTAATCATTTCTTTGCATGATCATTCGACTTTTGAAGCCACCAAGAATCTCTATTTAAGTATGGTGTTTTCATTCCTATCTTTTACCACATGCTTATGTTTTGTGAATATGATTGTGAACAAATATACCACCGAGAAATATCTCCATACATCTCTTGTCTTTGACAAGTTATAATAATTTGTGGTAAGTTTATTGATCATATTTACTTTGTCCATTGCTCTAAAATTGCCTTGTTTCTTGCCAAGGATTTGTTTGGTTCAAACTCCTTTGTGTCTTCCTTGTTCTACTCAAAATTTGCTTTATGCTTTATTGAGTTAGTAAAAGCAATGATCCCATTCGTGTGCACTTTCATTCAAAGTCATACTTCTTTGTGTTGCATTTCTTGGGGAAGCTATCCTACATTGAGTAGAACACAATTCTTTAATTGGTATTGCATCTTATTGCTTTTCTTGAGCTTGACTAGTGTTTGAACAATATATATGGAGAGTAATGATTCCATTGTGTGCATCTTGTATTCAAATGCAATATCATAATTAATGCACTATTATTGGAAGAACTATCCTATATGTGTTTTAACACTTGTTGTCTTGAAATTGGTATTTTATCCCAATGACTTGTCTCTTTGGAAGACGAACATTTTTCGTCTTGGTACTTTGTGTGCCATCATGAAAAGTGTAGAGGGTTTGTTTATTCTTTGATGTTGTTTTTGTTATCTTCTCTATTCGATTTCCTAAATCATGTGTTGATTTGGGGTTTTGATATAATTTGGACACTTCGTTTGATTTTTTTCTCTTGTGAGTGCCTTCTTTGTTTTAATTGGTATTTTGTCCAATTTGTATCTTGTTTGGTTCTTGAAAGTTTTGTGCATGTATATTTACTATGTATATCCTTTGACATGCTTACTTTCGTTTATCCAATATATAGGATAAACTCCATCAAATCCTAAATGGCTAAGATGTGCATAAAATTCAAATTCATATTAATATGCACATATTTATGTGGAGTTTGTCCTATGTATTGTAGTTGTTCTAACTACTTTGGACCCAATAAGTTTGGGAACCATTTTGTACTTGACTTTTGTTTTTAGGTACAATGGAGATACATTGGTTGCTTGCTCCATTCATAAGGAAGGTGTTCTCACCATCATATCGTAGGAGTCAAGCTACGATCATTATCAAACTCGCATCCTCTTCATCACCAATGCTGTCTCGGTAACAAGTATCTATTCCATGCATACATTTTGAGCTTTCAACCTTGTGTAGGTTGCATCTTGGCATGAATTCCATTTGTTGCATTTCATTTGTCTCTTGCAAATGTCTTATCAAAAACATCTTTATTGCAACTATGAGTAAGCCGGGATGATTACATACTAAGGGGATATTTATAATCATTTTAATGATTCACCAATAACAAGTATATTAATCTAGTAACTTCTACTTGAAGTCTCTCATACGCAATATTGATTAATTCTCAAAAACCATTTGAATCTTTTGTGATATGCGTTACCTTTCTCGAAGCATTCCAACTATCACTTTTCCCTTGTGATATTTGTGATGCTTTGGTGAGTTTATTGTTTTTCCATCTATATCCCCTTAAGATTAAACTAAGCCTAGTGCTTTTCTTTCAAGCAAAAATCTTATTGGTATATTTATGAACCTATCTTGGATATCATGTTCTTCACCCTTGTACCTATTTGTGTGTGTGCATATTTCTTTGTGGATATATATCTTTGTGATTGGTGTCCACTTAGAAACTTATACACACGAGAATAGTTACATCTTTAATTGATATTCTATTTCTTTAGTGACCATGTTTTATTGCTTTATATTACTTGTTGGTTCCTAAAAGGCACAAGCTTTGCTTTTCTTTTGGTATTCCTTTTGCATCTTATAAAGCTTGTGGACCTATGTGTTTTATCATTTGTTGGTTTGTGTGTATGGAAAGACATGATATGCACTATGTGCTCATATATTTAAAGACTATTATGAAGCTTTGATCATCCTATTAGTCTCCTACAAATGTCTTTCCTTGTCACACTCATCTCTTTCGCTTGAGTAAATCTTCACTTGTCGCTTCTTGATCTTAATTTCTCAACTCTTGTTTGTTTGCAAGTTGATTTGCTTCATTTCCAATCTACTCTCTTGCTCTTGTTTGTGTTCAAAATTATCTATAAGGGAGTGATGATTCCATGTTGTGCACATTATATAGTAATTCAAATCTAACATTGTGCATGTACCTTGGGGAGTTCCCTCTTGATTTTCTAGAAGACTTGGTTGATCTTATCATAATATTGATTTTGGTCAATCGGTTTTTCGGATCCTTTGGTTGGTTGCTTCTTTATGAAAGTATCCTTCAATTCGACTTTGCTTGTAAATCTTTGGATCCTCAATATAGTTTGATCTCCCTCCATCTATTCCTAGTTGGATATATGCTCTTGATTTCACTCATATCATGAGGAATGCATACACTATGGGGGAGCTCTTATTATATTGGCCTTCTAATCCTTTTTCCCATTTCGGCAATGGATTCCAATGGGGGAGAAGTTTAGAGGGTTTAAGTAAATTTGGTTCTATGCTTTAGTTTCGTTCTTAAGCATTTGCCTTCCATTCTATTGCATCATTTCTCTTTGTTTTGCATGGTTGCTTAATTCATCATATAAACCCTCGTAAAAAGGGATTGTCATCAATTACCAAAATGGGGGAGATTGAAAGTGCATGGTTCCCCATATGTGGTTTTGGTAATTAATGGCAATCCTTATGGACTAATGTTTGCATTGAGTTATCCTTGTAGATCTTGTCCATAGGAAATAATGGAGTTCATGTATATTCAAGGATTTACATGAAGAATGGTCATGGTTTGAGTTGAGCTTATTTCTAGTGTGCGTTGAAGAAAAGTATTAGGTTATCCTTCATGGTTATCTTCAGTACATCATCATTTGAAGTGAGAAGAAAAGATACAAGGTTGATCAAGCTAGTGATCAACACACAAAGCTACACGATGTACCAAGTGGGATTGTGTATCTCATGGTATGGTAAGCAATTGTCAATATAGCTTTGTGATCTAACCCATATATGTGTGTGTGGCATCTCTATGTGTGGTTAGGTATCTTTCCATGGGCATGAACAAAAAGGAAGATTTCATATTGCCCATGGTCTATGTCATCGTCAAGCGGTGTTCGTCACCTAGCTTGACGTGGCAGCTCAAGTGAAGCATCTAGAAGAAATCCTATGCTTGATGCTTGCCACCCTTTTGGAGTTTGTGGCCTCGTGAATATTTTCCATTAAGGGTCTCTCCCATAATGGTGTATGGGGGAGCATCCTCTCCCATAGTGGTGTATGGGGGAGAAACTTGCAAGTCTTTATCAAGCGGAGCATGTGCTAGCAAGCACGATCAAGAAAGAAGATCCAACTTGAGAGAGTCAAGATCGTCATCATCTAGCTCAATTGGATTGCGCAAGGAAAAAGTATGACTTATATAGGGTTTCTATTTTACCGGTATCATTATGCTAGTTGGGAGACCGGATTATATGATAGATAACCGTACTATCAAGAGGGGCTCTTGAATGCATATCATGATCGTATCTATCGTAGAGAGCTGAAACCTTTGCATACTTGGCATCATCCTTCTTGGTTCTTATTTGGGTTTTCTCCATGTAATGTTTATATCTTGTCATGTTCTTCATGTCAAGCTCAAGTTCATCAAAAATGGATTTCGTATGAAAAACTTATCGCATTTTTGTTGTTGGAGGTTTCTACCGGTTGTCCTTTATTGATAGACCAAACCTTTCATCATTTGGTTTTATATTCCCATTTTGGACTATGATGTTTCTCTGTATATTCTTGTAGTGCTCGTTGTTGCGATTTCAACGAGCCCAAGAACATAAAAAACGGAGTACGGATACAAAAGTTACGACCGTTTTCATATAGGGTGTTCTGCAGTTTTTTCCACCACCGGAGGTTCCGGTGGTGGCTCCGCCGGAAACCCTTTCAGGATGATGTTGGCGGAGCCTCTGGTGAAACCACCGGAGGCTCCGGTGGTTGGGGCATTTTTTTAGTCCTTTTGATGTTCTAACTCATCCGGGGGCGGAGGTTCCGGTGGTTTCACCGGAGGTTCCGCCCCTACACGATTTTTCCTCCAATGGTTGGATATTTGGGTGACCTATTTAAGGGGCCTTTTTCCCCAATGGTTCCCCAACCTTTTGGGAAAGTTTGACCTCCATTGTTGACCTCCAAAAGCTTGCTATGTCTCAATCCCTCCAATGATTCTTGCTTCCACTTGAGGGAAAAGAGAGAGGAGATCTAGATCTACCACTTCACCAATCAATCCCTCCTCTTTGTGAGGGGAATCTATTTGATCTAGATCTAGGGATTCATTTCTTGTTTTCCTTGTTATTTCTCCTCCTCCCTCCATAGAATTAGTTGCTTTGGTGGGATTTGAGAGAGACGTTCTTGACCAGTTTGTGTGTTCTTGCCATTGCATTAGGTGCATCGGTTTGAGTTCCCACGAGATTCGTGAAAGAGAAGTTTGTGAGCTTGTTACTCTTGGGTGCTTGGTCACCGGAGAGATTGTTCCTCTTGGGTGTATTGAGCACCCTAGACGGTTAGTGCTTGGGGCTTCCACCTTGTTGCAAGAAGCTTCGTTGAGAGACTCCAATTGAGTTGTGGAGATAGCCTCAACCCCGTGTAAGGTTTGGTCAACGCCTTCAAGTCGACCTCATAGTGGAAACAAGCATCTCCCTCACTTGAGAAGCTCAAGGAGAATAAGGTGTGCACATCCGTGCTATTGAGGAGCGCCTAGGTGGCTCCCCACCTCTCCAACGAAGACGTACTTCTCTTGGGAAGGAAATTCGGTAATCACACCGGTGTCTCCTTGTGCTTCGGTTATTTCTATACTCTAGCTCGTTACTTATGCATTTACCTTTGTGATAGCCATCGTGCTTGAAGTCATCTATCTTGCTATCTCATAGTTGCATATCATGCCTAGCATAAGTTGTTGGTGCACATAGGTAAACCTAGCTTGCATAGGTTTTGTGCTTGATAAATTAAACGCTAGTTTTATTCCGCATTTATTCAAGCCTAAACCGTTACCAAGTCTTGTT
The DNA here is from genome assembly GCA_028641055.1 of Alopecurus myosuroides. Classification (NCBI taxonomy): domain Eukaryota; kingdom Viridiplantae; phylum Streptophyta; class Magnoliopsida; order Poales; family Poaceae; genus Alopecurus; species Alopecurus myosuroides. Next base: position 22,645 of record JAPCYS010000655.1, read on the forward strand.
GATGAGACCAAAGAAAATGTGAATGCTCTCCTAGAACAACTTGATAAGGCTAACTCGCTTATAGATGAAAAGGATGATATCATCGTGACTTTGGAAAGTCATAGTGGTGGTCATTCTATCAAGGACAAAGAGCTTGAAAAGGCTTTTGAGAAAGAGCGGTCCCTTAGATCTTCTCTTGAAGAGAAATTATATAGTCTAGAAGAAACATATGCTATTAGCGTTTGTAAGCATAGAAGGGACAATTAATTATCTCTTTCTCTTGCTAATGACCTCAAAGCTAAAAATGTTGATGCTTGTGCTACTAACTCTATTTCTTGTGAAGCATCTACATTAAAGGAGAATGTTGAGCTACGGGCTCAACTTGAGTTTCTAACTAGTAATTATGGGAAATTGGAAGAAACTCATGAAAAGCTCTCAAGCTCTCATAAGGATCTTCTAGTCTCCCATGAGAGGCTAAAATTAGCTCATAAGGCTATTTTAAATAAGGTAACATCTCGTGAGCCTCATGTGGACAAAGGAACAATATCTACTCTAAATGCTATATTGCCTTGTGCTAGTCCTAGTAATTCATCCTCTCATAATGTTCCCACATCTTATGATGAATTGCTTTCCTTACCTTGTTGCTCTAATAATGATGCATCTACTTCCTCCAGCTCTTGTGTTGATACTAACAATGTAGAGGAAATCAAAGAGCTCAAGGCCCAAGTCACTTCATTGGAGAAAGACTTGGAGAAGTGTCATAAAGGGAAGTCCACACTTGACAATATGTTGAGTGTCCAAAAATCCCCCAATGACAAGAGAGGACTTGGATTCATTTCCAATCACAAGAACAAGTCCAAGGTCGACAAGATGAAGGGCCATGAACAAGACAAGAATTTGGCCAAGATTGTTTGCTTCAAGTGCAAGGTTGAAGGGCATCATGTTAGATCATGCCCTTTGAAGAAGAAGAAACTTAGCGAGAAGCAACAAGGGAAACGGCCACAAGTTCAACCTCAATCTCAACTTCAAGTTGAAGAAAGGCCTCTTCCCATGAAGACTCGAGCTAATGATTCTCAAGTTGAGAAATCAACTAAGAAGAATGGAAGGAGTCGTTGTTGCTACTTATGTCGTGAAAAGGGCCATCTTGCTTCTTCATGCACTAATGGTACATTATCCAACCCTATCATAATTGATGATGTGTATTCCATTCGGAAGGATAATGTGGGCAATGTGTTTGCCAAATATGTTGGTACTCAAAGTGGTGTCAAGAAAAGAACCATTTGGGTTGCCAAGCCTATTGTGACTAACCTCTTAGGACCCAACTTGGTTGGGACCAACAAGCTCAAACTTGATCAATAAGTGTTATCGGAGCGCATTGCATACTTGGCTATATCATGAAGAATTAAGGGATCTTCATCACGTATATTTTCCTTAGCCAAGTCATTTGGATTATCACGTCTCTATCTCATATTCCATGCTCCTTCTTGCGGTAACTTGTATTTATTACATTATATATACATTGAAAGTTGCTTTCCCCTTTGCATGTATTGGTTTTGTACCTTTCTTGTATATTGTATATTTTGTGCTTACTACTTACTTATCCTTGAGTAATCTAGTATGTGTTTGTCGGTTCGCACAAAATGTATGTATGAGTTTGCTTTGAGCCTAATTGCATCTTGTGTGTATCTTATTTGGCTGTTTTGAGTGATTAATGGACTATCCCATTTTGGGAGAGTAATATGCCTTTGGCACTTCACAATCCAAAAATGTGTGTACATGAGGAATACCACATAGTGTTGATATTTCAATATTATCTAGTCTCTATGTGGTATCTCATACTCACGAGAAATTCAAATTCTAATGTCTATTAATTATCTCAAGTTGGTCTTTGTTTGCCTCTTGCTAAGAAGATACGGATTATCACATTATGGGGGAGTAATATTTTGTGCATATTACAAGCCTAAAGAATGTGAACATTTAAGGTTTTGACACATAGAATTGATATTGTTAATTATCTTGTTCCTATGTGGCATGTGTGCTTAAACAAGTCTCAATTTGCTTAAATGATTTTATTTGCTCATCTTTTGGTATCTTATTTGTGAGAGAGTTTCTTGGTGCGGTTTTCCACAAATTAGCACTAGAATTTACCTTCTCGGGAACCAGTTGCTTCTTGATATATTAATCATTTCTTTGCATGATCATTTGACTTTTGAAGCCACCAAGAATCTCTATTTAAGTATGGTGTTTTCATTCCTATCTTTTACCACATGCTTATGTTTTGTTAATATGATTGTGAACAAATATACCACCGAGAAATATCTCCATACATCTCTTGTCTTTGACAAGTTATAATAATTTGTGGTAAGTTTATTGATCATATTTACTTTGTCCATTGCTCTAAAATTGCCTTGTTTCTTGCCAAGGATTTGTTTGGTTCAAACTCCTTTGTGTCTTCCTTGCTCTACTCAAAATTTGCTTTATGCTTTATTGAGTTAGTAAAAGCAATGATCCCATTCGTGTTCACTTTCATTCAAAGTCATACTTCTTTGTGTTGCATTTCTTGGGGAAGCTATCCTACATTGAGTAGAACACAATTCTTTAATTGGTATTGCATTTTATTGCTTTTCTTGAGCTTGACTAGTGTTTGAACAATATATATGGAGAGTAATGATTCCATTGTGTGCATCTTGTATTCAAATGCAATATCATAATTAATGCACTATTATTGGAAGAACTATCCTATATGTGTTTGAACACTTGTTGTCTTGAAATTGGTATTTTATCCCAATTACTTGTCTCTTTGGAAGACGAACATTTTTCGTCTTGGTACTTTGTGTGCCATCATGAAAAGTGTAGAGGGTTTGTTTATTCTTTGATGTTGTTTTTGTTATCTTCTCTATTCGATTTCCTGAATCATGTGTTGATTTGGGGTTTTGATATAATTTGGACACTTCGTTTGATTTTTTTTCTCTTGTGAGTGCCTTCTTTGTTTTAATTGGTATTTTGTCCAATTTGTATCTTGTTTGGTTCTTGAAAGTTTTGTGCATGTATATTTACTATGTATATCCTTTGACATGCTTACTTTCGTTTATCCAATATATAGGATAAACTTCATCAAATCATAAATGGCTAAGATGTGCATAAATTCAAATTCATATTAATATGCACATATTTATGTGGAGTTTGTCCTATGTATTGTAGTTGTTCTAACTACTTTGGACCCAATAAGTTTGGGAACCATTTTGTACTTGACTTTTGTTTTTAGGTACAATGGAGATACATTGGTTGCTTTCTCCATTCATAAGGAAGGTGTTCTCACCATCATATCATAGGAGTCAAGCTACGATCATTATCAAACTCGCATCCTCTTCATCACCAATGCTGTCTCGGTAACAAGTATCTATTCCATGCATACATTTTGAGCTTTCAACCTTGTGTAGGTTGCATCTTGTCATGAATTCCATTTGTTGCATTTCATTTGTCTCTTGCAAATGTCTTATCAAAAACATCTTTATTGCAACTATGAGTAAGCCGGGATGATTACATACTACGGGGATATTTATAATCATTTTAATGATTCACCAATAACAAGTATATTAATCTAGTAACTTCTACTTGAAGTCTCTCATACGCAATATTGATTAATTCTCAAAAACCATTTGAATCTTTTGTGATATGCGTTACCTTTCTCGAAGCATTCCAACTATCACTTTTCCCTTGTGATATTTGTGATGCTTTGGTGAGTTTATTGTTTGTCCATCTATATCCCCTTAAGATTAAACTAAGCCTAGTGCTTTGCTTTCAAGCAAAAATCTTATTGGTATATTTATGAACCTATCTTGGATATCATGTTCTTCACCCTTGTACCTATTTGTGTGTGTGCATATTTCTTTGTGGATATATATCTTTGTGATTGGTGTCCACTTAGAAACTTATACACACGAGAATAGTTACATCTTTAATTGATATTCTATTTCTTTAGTGACCATGTTTTATTGCTTTATATTACTTGGTTGTTCCTAAAAGGCACAAGCTTTGCTTTCTTTTGGTATTCCTTTTGCATCTTATAAAGCTTGTGGACCTATGTGTTTTATCATTTGTTGGTTTGTGTGTATGGAAAGACATGATATGCACTATGTGCTCATATATGTAAAGACTATGATGAAGCTTTGATCATCCTATTAGTCTCCTACAAATGTCTTTCCTTGTCACACTCATCTCTTTCGGTTGAGTAAATCTTTACTTGTCGCTTCTTGATCTTAATTTCTCAACTCTTGTTTGTTTGCAAGTTGATTTGCTTCATTTCCATTCTACTCTCTTGCTCTTGTTTGTGTTCAAAATTATCTATAAGGGAGTGATGATTCCATGTTGTGCACATTATATAGTAATTCAAATCTAACATTGTGCATGTACCTTAGGGAGTTCCCTCTTGATTTTCTAGAAGACTTGGTTGATCTTATCATAATATTGATTTTGGTCAATCGGTTTTTCGGATCCTTTGGTTGGTTTCTTCTTTATGAAAGTATCCTTCAATTTGACTTTGCTTGTAAATATTTGGATCCTCAATATAGTTTGATCTCCCTCCATCTATTCCTAGTTGGATATATGCTCTTGATTTCACTCATATCATGAGGAATGCATACACTATGGGGGAGCTCTTATTATATTGGCCTTCTAATCCTTTTTCCCATTTCGGCAATGGATTCCAATGGGGGAGAAGTTTAGAGGGTTTAAGTAAATTTGGTTCTATGCTTTAGTTTCGTTCTTAAGCATTTGCCTTCCATTCTATTGCATCATTTCTCTTTGTTTTGCATGGTTGCTTAATTCATCATATAAACCCTCGTAAAAAGGGATTGTCATCAATTACCAAATATGGGTGAGATTGAAAGTGCATGGTGCCCCCATATGTGGTTTTGGTAATTAATGGCAATCCTTATGGACTAATGTTTGCATTGAGTTATCCTTGTAGATCTTGTCCATAGGAAATAATGGAGTTCATGTATATTCAAGGATTTACATGAAGAATGGTCATGGTTTGAGTTGAGCTTATTTCTAGTGTGTGTTGAAGAAAAGTATTAGGTTATCCTTCATGGTTATCTTCAAGACATCATCATTTGAAGTGAGAAGAAAAGATACACGGTTGATCAAGCTAGTGATCAACACATACACGTACACGTACCAAGTGGGATTGTGTATCTCATGGTATGGTAAGCAATTGTCAATATATCTTTGTGATCTAACCCATATATGTGTGTGTGGCATCTCTATGTGTGGTTAGGTATCTTTCCATGGGCATGAACAAAAAGGAAGATTTCATATTGCCCATGGTCTGTGTCATCGTCAAGCGGTGTTCGTCACCTAGCTTGACGTGGAAGCTCAAGTGAAGCATCTAGAAGAAATCCTATGCTTGATGCTTGCCACCCTTTTGGAGTTTGTGGCCTCGTGAAGATTTTCCATTAAGGGTCTCTCCCATAATGGTGTATGGGGGAGCATCCTCTCCCATAGTGGTGTATGGGGGAGAAACTTGCAAGTCTTTATCAAGCGGAGCATGTGCTAGCAAGCACGATCAACAAAGAAGATCCAACTTGAGAGAGTCAAGATCGTCATCATCGAGCTCAATTGGATTGCGCAAGGAAAAAGTATGACTTATATAGGGTTTCTATTTTACCGGTATCATTATGCTAGTTGGGAGACCGGATTATAGCATAGATAACCGTACTATCAAGAGGGGCTCTTGAATGCATATCTTGATCGTATCTATCGTAGAGAGCTCAAACCTTTGCATACTTGGAATCATCCTTCTTGGTTCTTATTTGGGTTTTCTCCATGTAATGTTTATATCTTGTCATGTTCTTCATGTCAAGCTCAAGTTCATCAAAAATGGATTCCGTATGAAAAACTTATCGCATTTTTGTTGTTGGAGGTTTCTACCGGTTGTCCTTTATTGATAGACCAAAACTTTCATCATTTGGTTTTATATTCCCATTTTTGACTATGATGTTTCTCTGTATATTCTTGTAGTGCTCGTTGTTGCGATTTCAACGAGCCCAAGAACATCAAAAACGGAGTACGGATACAAAAGTTACGACTGTTTTCATATAGGGTGTTCTGCAGTTTTTTCCACCACCGGAGGTTCCGGTGGTGGCTCCGCCGGAAACCCTTTCAGGATGATGTTGGCGGAGCCTCTGGTGAAACTACCGGAGGCTCCGGTGGTTGGGGCATTTTTTCAGTCCTTTTGATGTTCTAACTCACCCGGGGGCGGAGGTTCCGGTGGTTTCACTGGAGGTTCCGCCCCTACACGATTTTTCCTCCAACGGTTGGATATTTGGGTGACCTATTTAAGGGGCCTTTTTCCCCAATGGTTCCCCAACCTTTTGGGCAAGTTTGACCTCCATTGTTGACCTCCAAAAGCTTGCTATCTCTCAATCCCTCCAATGATTCTTGCTTCCACTAGAGGGAAAAGAGAGAGGAGATCTAGATCTACCAATTCACCAATCAATCCCTCCTCTTTGTGAGGGGAATCTATTTGATCTAGATCTAGGGATTCATTTGTTGTTTTCCTTGTTCTTTCTCCTTCCTCCCTCCATAGCATTAGTTGTTTTGGTGGGATTTGAGAGAGAAGTTCTTGACCACTTTGTGTGTTCTTGCCATTGCATTAGGTGCATCGGTTTGAGTTCCCACGAGATTCGTGAAAGAGAAGTTTGTGAGCTTGTTACTCTTGGGTTCTTGGTCACCGGAGAGATTGTTCCTCTTGGGTGTATTGAGCACCCTAGACGGTTAGTGCTTGGGGCTTCCACCTTGTTGCAAGAAGCTTCGTTGAGAGACTCCAATTGAGTTGTGGAGATAGCCTCAACCCCGTGTAAGGTTTGGTCAACGCCTTCAAGTCGACCTCATAGTGGAAACAAGCATCTCCCTCACCGGAGAAGCTGAAGGAGAATAAGGTGTGCACATCCGTGCTATTGAGGAGCGCCTAGGTGGCTCCCCACCTCTCCAACGAAGACGTACTTCTCTTGGGAAGGAAATTCGGTAATCACACCGGTGTCTCCTTGTGCTTCGGTTATTTCTATACTCTAGCTCGTTACTTATGCATTTACCTTTGTGATAGCCATCGTGCTTGAAGTCATCTATCTTGCTATCTCATAGTTGTATATCATGCCTAGCATAAGTTGTTGGTGCACATAGATAAACCTAGCTTGCATAGGTTTTGTGCTTGATAAATTAAACGCTAGTTTTATTCCGCATTTATTCAAGACTAAACCGTAATTATTTAAAAGCCCCTATTCACCCCCCTCTAGGCGGCATCCTTATACTTTCAGCACCGCCTCCGGCGCTTCCGCATCGTCCGCGGCGAGCACCACCTCGGTCCGCTCCGTGACCACGCGGCGGCAACGACGAGCGTACGGTGCCCCTGTGACCACGCGATCACCGCCTCGGTCCTCTCCGTGCCCCTGCGGGCCGCGCCCCTGTGCGCCGCTGAGCGCGGGACTCTCTCACCGCGCCTCTGGCCGCAGGCCTCGCCGCGCCCCAGGAGACGACGTCGTGGGAGTAGGGAGCGCACTCACACGAGCCGTCGCGCGACCATCACCATGGGAGAGGAAAAAGGGCGGGTGGTGATCCTCGAGCTCGAGGCGTAGGGGCAGGTGCTCGCCGGCGGCCGAGGCGTCGGCGGCGCGCTCCAGACCAAGAGCACCTCCGAGACGGGGCAATGCCTAGTAGTACTAGTATTTGAAAAAAAAATTGTCCGAAAAAAATTGCATGTCCGGTTCTAAATGAGCATCCCGGTAGGGTGCACACCCCAAACGCGACTGTTCCCGGACGACTGCTCAAACGGACGCATTTGTCCCGTTTTTGTCTCGGATTTGAGAAGTCTTGTAGGAGATGCCCTTAAGATTTGGAATTAATAACTTGTGTAGGAGAGAAAACATGTCGAGCAGGATGTATTTTTTTTTCTTGTAACGATCTGTCGTGTCGAGGGAGGAGGTTATGTACAAAGATAGCGAGGTGGTCCCTACGCCGCCGGAGCACAGACAAGCTCATTGAACAACGAAATCACTGGTTCATACATGCGTACAAAGGAATGCGCAGGACGGCTGCTTGCTTGTCTCGTATACATAAGTGGTATACGTTCAAGCTAGTCACGTACCAGCCAAGTGAGGCATGCGGTATAATTAAACTTTTTTTAAAGAAAAGGGGATATACCTCAGCCTGTGCATCGAGTGATGCACACAGCTTTTATTACTTATTTAGTTGCAACGTGTGAATAGTTTACAACCTCCAACTCCTTACAACCAGGAAGAACTCCCTCAAAACAAATATCAGAAAATAGAACTACGAAAGCCTATTAATATGTAGCCACGTATGACGGGAGAAAAAATCCTGTGCCACCGTAAGGAGACGCCTGCAGCCATCCACCATAAATTTCCTCTGGTCCGAATGAAGCAAAGAAGCCCATAGCTGGATCCAATGTGCTGCCGAGTAAATAACCTGTAATACATGAAAGTAGCCTTTCCTGTTAAAAACAATATCATTCCTACAATTTTAAATGGACCAACAAATGACCGACACTCCAATTCGAATCCTATCTTTAGTCTTCTTATCAATCACATTTAGCCAATTTCCAAACATATTAGTCAAATTGGAGGGGGAGGAATGTTATAGGTACAAAAAATCACTCTCCACACAAGTTTAGCGAAAGAACATGAAATAAAAAGATGTTCAGCAGACTCATCATTCCCACAAAAAGAACAATGTGTATCTCCTTTCCATCCTTTTTAGCTAGCTGATCCCTAGTTAGCAAAACCTTTTTGTCTAAAAACCACATGAAAATTTTAATCTTAAGAGGAATTTTCAATTTCCATAAGTAAGTTTTGAGGAAAATGGCATGACCATTCATCATATGCTCATACATGGATTTAACAGAGAACATCCCATTCTGGGTCAAATTCCAATGAAACTTATCCTCAGTGGAAACAAGAGAAACGTTCAATAAACGCAAACATGGGTGAGACCACAAATCCCAAGTAATACCAACCAAATTTCCACGAAAAGAAATATTAATATGTAGAGCATTGTTAAATACCTCATGCGCTGAAACATTTTTGTATTGTACAATATTATAGTGTAGAGGATACTGATTTGAGAGAGGATTTGGACCTAACCAATTGTCTTCCCAAAATCTAGTTAACTCCCCATTCCCAACTTTAAAGGACCCTCTACAAAAGAAGTTCTCCTTAACTCTCATTAAACCTTTCCAAAAGGAAGAATCATTAGGTTGTGCTTCAACATGAGCTAACGATTTACTATGAAGGTATTTATTATGCAATAATTCCTGCCAAACACCCTCTTCCGTAAGATTCTTAAACATCCATTTACCTAGTAAACACTTATTTTTTAGCTCAATCACTTCCACCCCTAATCCACCCTGATTCTTAGGTCTACAAATAATATTCCACTTTGTTAACCTATACTTGCGTTTCGTCTCATCACTCTGCCAGAAAAACCTCGATCTATAGAAATCAAGCCTTTTTCGAACACCAAAAGGAATTTCTAAGAAAGATAGCATAAACATGGGTAAACTTGATAACACTGAATTAATCAACACTAAGCGATCTCCATAAGACAAAATTTTACCCTTCCAACACCCAAGTTTATCCTCAAAACGACTCTCCACTGGGTGCCACTCTGAATTTTTAAGTTTTCTATGATGGATAGGAACTCCCAAATATTTAAAAGGTAGAGACCTAGCCTCACAACCAAAGATTTGTTTATACTGACTTTCTACCTACTTAGCCTTTCCAAAAAAAAAAACTTCTCCCTTGTGGAAGTTAATTTTGAGACCCGATAGTTGTTCAAAGATACACAAAATTAACTTAAGATTTAAAGCCATGTCAAGATCATGCTCTAAAAAAAGAATGGTATCATCCGCATATTGGAGAATAGACAAACCACCATCAACTAGGTTAGGAATTAGACCTCCAATTTGTCCATTTTCCTTAGCCCTAGCAATAAGGATAGCCAGCATATCAACAACAATATTAAAAATGATAGGAGATAAAGGATCCCCCTGCCTAAGTCCTTTCTTTGTTTGAAAATAATGACCAATGTCATCATTAACCCGGATACCAACACTTCCTCCCTGAACAAATTGCATAATCATTTTGCACCAGTCTGGTGCAAAACCTTTCATACGCAAAGCTTGTTGGAGAAAGGGCCACTTGACCTTATCATACGCCTTCCCAAAATCAATTTTAAAAATGACACCATCCAAATTCTTCTTCTTAAGTTCATGGATGGTCTCGTGAAGGATTACAACTCCTTCTAAAATATTTCTCCCAGGCATGAAAGCTGACTGAGATGGACGAACCACCTTATACACAATTTGGGTAATACGATTGGTACCCACCTTTGTAAATATCTTAAAACTAACGTTGAGTAGGCATATAGGTTTGTACTGCTGAATCTGAACCGCATCCTCTTTTTTAGGAAGCAAAGTAATTACTCCAAAGTTCAGTTTAAACAACTGAAGATTACCTTGCTTAAACTGGGCAAACATACCCATCAAATCGAATTTAATTATCTCCCAGAAGGTCTTATAGAACTTAGCTGGCAACCCATCTAGGCCAAGAGCTTTATTTAGTTCCATTTGCGATATTGCATCATAAACTTCTTCCACTAAGAAATTAGCAGTGAGAATATCATTTTCCTCTGGGGATAGCTGCGGTATATCCTGATTAAAACTCTCCACTAAGGATATATTATTAGGAATAGAAGGCCCAAATAGCTTTTTATAATATTCAGTAATATATGTTCTCAAGTTGTCTTCACCAACGATTGTTCCTTCATCTTGCTCTAACTGAAAAATCAATTTCTTACGATGCTTCCCATTTGCTATTAGGTGAAAATATTTAGTATTATCTCCCCCCTCCTGAATATGTTTAACTTTAGCCCTCTACGCCCATTTACTTTCTTCTTCTCTATGAAGGGAACATAAGCGATCATTAGCATCACGAAGACTATCCCTCTCGGCCAAAGTCAGAGGAACACTCTCAGCTTTAAGATCAAGGTCATCAATAATTTTAAGCAACCTATCTCTCTCCTTCCTATACTTACCACTAAGATTCTTAGCCCACCCTAGATGTCTAATTTTATTCTGCCATATCTTAATAGCAGAATCTCCTTTGACTACCTTAGCCCAAACGAAGGCAACCATCTCATAGAATCCCCCCATTTTAAGCCACGAAAGCTCAAATGAAAACCAACTCTTGTTCCCAACATGAGCACGGTCCCCAAAATCTAAATGAAGGAGTATTGTTTTGTCAATTGCATAAACAACCATCAACAGCCTAACCTAGTGACCAAAGAGGTTCCCTACCTGGTTGAAAGAGATGTCGATCTTCTGTAGCTCTGTAGGTCTTTTGCAACGTGAGCTCATCTTTGAAGTTCAATCCGTTTCAAGATTGAAGCCTGGAAGGAAGATACATAAACCAGAAAATTAAGTTAAACTTGGTGTTGAATTAACCAAAATAAATAACTAGGAAAAACTTAAGGGGTATACCTGCAAGCTAGCCATGTGCAGCCAAGTGAGGCATGCGGGAGTGGAAACTGAGGCATGTGCCACCTTAGCCGCTACTGCTTTGGACAATGCAGCGCTGCTGCTCTCTTCGACCGACCATGAGAAGAAAACAAAAAGAAATCAGTATGCTCTTCGCTAGCTCGAGGAGCGACCGCGGGAGAAGAAAAGACAAAACGAATCAGTATCTGCTCAACATTGCAATGATCCGGACCATTGATCGAAGCCAAGTTATGGTTGTGCGTATATTTTTGCCGAAAATAGCACCTGGACAAAACTAATGGTGTATCTGGCCTCTCCGCCAAACTATTTCTAAATCTGACCTCTGGATTCGGCGTCAATGAGAATGAAGCCGAGATTGATCTGGGCTTGATACGACTGATCTAGGCCTAACTGGCCATACGGCTGCGTCCGGTCGGCGACTGTCTTTGGCGGTGGAGGACGGAATCTCCTCCTCTTGGTTGCGACGCTTGCCCTCGTGGGCCTGGATCAGCCGCCGGCCTACCCACACGACACGATGAGCTCGCGATACGGTGTTGTTGTCTTCTCCGAGTGAGGTCGCGAAAGCCGGGGTGGCGGCAGCCCTGAAAGGTGGACTGCGCTGGCGTTTGTACGGCGAGCGATTTGGCAGCGGTGAGTGTCTCTCTCCCTCTTTGGCCATGCGCGTGGCGAGGAGCGGTCGCTAGGGTTCCTTGTGCCGACGCCGTTCCGGCAAAGGCAGCTCCTGTATCATGTTCTGGAGGCCTGACAAGGTGGTAGTGGACGGTTCATTATACCGAGGGTGGTGTGAAGGTTTTATCGGATGAAATCTCAGTACTTTTGTGCCAATGACGGCCATGCCCGCGGTTATTGTTTTCCTCATGAGGCGTTGTTGTGGCTACCTTCGTCGTGCTAAGGTTCCAGGGAGAAAACCCTTGACCATCCGGCCTCGACGACGGCGGCATGTGTCATCGTTACCCTCTTGGGTTCGTCGTCGTGGAGCCTCGGTATCACGGGGTGCGTCCCATTGCCCTCTATGAAAGTTCGGCTCTCCTTGTTATTTTTTTTAAAATCTCTGATATGTTTTGTAAGAGGTTTCCCTCATCACTTTTTATCGGTTCGGCCGTTTGGATTTATTTATAAAGTGACGCGAAAGCTTGTTTCGGAAGCCAACGTTGTGTAGTTTGGCACCAACATAGTTTGACCTTTAGGCGAGTCGACCTAGATCAGCTCCAATGCAAACGGTGTCGACCTATATTTTTCACAATCGCGGATCTACACATTGTCGACTCTGTCATTGTTGGCGCCGAACCGAGGGCCAGATTTAGAAACGGTTTGTGAAGGGCCATGTACACCATTAATTTCGTCCAAGTGCTATTTTTGTAAAAATAAAATAAAATAAATAATGGTTGTGCCATGGTAGTACACTTAGTTAAGCATATAGGTGTCATGAACTTGTCCCATATATGTGGAAGGTGGCGATCGAAATCCAGTTTTCAAAGGAGGCAACATCACTCGGTCAATGTGGGCTAGTTGATCGGTATCAATATGATCGACCCCTTTCAACTACCATCTGACTCATCCAAGAATGTGACCCAATAATAATGTACCGTGTGATCAATGTGTGACCTACAGTTTTCCACCAATGCAGCTACTCGTGCATTTAATTCATCGCTATCTTCTAAATTCATGCATGCAACTAGGGGGAGAGTACATACACACCCTACCTTTTTTTGGCATCTTTAAGGGGGAGAAGGGACGGCCGTCTCCCCCCTCTACCCCCACCCCCTCGGACATCAAGATAACTACAATCTCACCGCGCTAGCTACGCTATGCCGCGTCTCAGCAAGTGTGTGCACTAGTGGAAAAAGGGGTTGCCGGCGTCCTGTACAATGGAACCGGGACTAAAGGTTTGAACCTATAGTCTACTTTCTACTAGTGGTGTGTGTGTGTGTGTGGGGGGGGGGGGGGGGGGAGGAGGGGAGAGAGATGTGTCCCATACAGAGAATAAAGCAATATTTCGTGGTAAATATTGTAAAATCAATATTTGAATAGTGCTCCCTCCGTTCCAAATTAGATGTCATAGATTTATTAAAATATGGATGTATCTAGACGCATTTTAGTGTATGTATATATCCATATTTTGACAAATCCACGACATCTCATTTGGGACGGATGGAGTACCATTTCTGGTGAATTAGGCAAAACCTATAATGCATGAGTGAAAAAAATGTACACACGTACGTTTTAGTGTGTATCGGTACGGAGTGAGAAGTACTTTCCACATTGTAGAATCGCTCTAGATCCAATACATCCAAAATATCCTTTTTGGTTTGCCACAAAGGCAACACCGAACACTACTCCCTCCGATCCATAAAAAGTGTCGCTCACTTAGTATAAAGTTTGTACTAGTTTAGTACAAAATGAGCGACACTTTTTATGGATCGGAGGGAGTACTTTATTTCCTCTCTCCGTGTAGTGGACTAGTGGTCGTTGCACTATTTCGAGATGCTCAGAGCCAGCAAACCATGTTCTGATTAGCCCAACACGTACGTAAATTATGGGCAGCAAAGGGAAGCAAACGTACGTGCTCGACAAAGTAGGTGCAGATCTTGTGCACAAGAAATTGGTGGACAGAGATAGAAAGCAACCCCATGCATGGACCAAAAGGCTTAACTTCTGTATCTAGCACACTCATATACACAGGCATCCTGTATTTACAGATCGATGGTGATATGTTGAACTGAAATAGTGCTAATGTAGTGTAGTTAGTAGTACAAAAAGACTCGCAGAAACAATAGGAGAATCAAAGCAAAGCAAAAAAAAGTAGACATGGTACGTAGTAGAATCATAGGCCATTTATTGGTTCATCGTCCGTGGATTTTGCACCTTTGAGATAAGGTAGTACAACGACCATCTACATGAGCCTTTCTTCTGGGCACGTCCCTACTACAAGCACAAGCACGACAACGACGCTAATTATCGAAATCGCTCTTTGTCGAGCGCGCGAGCGCTCGCTCGGTGGTAACTTGCGCGCGTCCGAATCGTTTTTGTCCTGCCGTCCGCGTGGTGGGACCCCTTCTATTCCTTTTTTTTCGTTTCCTTTCTCTTGTTCAAATTAATTCGAAACGGTTCTATCCCGTAAACGCCTTGCCCTCCCCCTTCGACCGGCAGAGACTGCCCGTAATCGACGGCGATGAGCGTCGTCTCGATTTGTCCGCCGCCGGCCGGACTCCGCGCGTAACACAGGTCACTGGAGGGCGGGGCGGCGCAGTATCGTTGCCTTTTTTCATCCTCTTCCTTCTCCTCTGTCTCCGGCACTGCAGACTTCTCCTTCGACGGCGACGAGCGTCGTCTCGATTTATCCGCCGCCTGCCGGACTCCGCCGTATCACAGGTTACCGGAGGGCGGGGCGGTGCAGTATCGTTGCCGGTTTTTCATACTCGTCTTTTCTTCTCTGTTTTCTGCACTGCAGAGTCCACCATCGACGGCGGGGCACCGTCTTTTTGAACTGGGCGTCCCGGTCTGACCGCGGCGGACCCTTTGGTGCATTGCAGGAGACGGCGAGGGGGCGGGGGCTCAGCATCAGCGGCGTTTTCTGTTCTTGCTTCCCCTTCTCCTTCGTCTGCGGTCACCGTCTTCCACTCCGTTCTCAAATCCGCGCCAGATCTGAGTAATAAGAAGTCGTCGTCCAGTCTTCGGGCATATCTTGTCGGAGAACCATCTCTCGCCGGTGAGTGTCATGTCATATTCTTCAATTTTCCCTCGTAGTGTCTGCTGTTTACTGTAATTTAAGTGCTCCTATGTCCGCCGTCGAATGTTGTGGTAGATTTTTGGTTTGGCAGAATAGTCTCTGTGTGTGCCGTCGCCGCCGAGCTCCGGACATTTGTGGTAGTCATCGTTGTCATGTCTGGTAGCCCTGTTTTTGCCCTCATGTAGTAAGGGATACTGCCAGGTTTTGTTGCCTTCCATTGTTGTTTTTATTGAGCTTTCTGGATTTTGCTACTGAGAGGGGAATTTGGCTTGTTGGCTCTGATGCGAAATTGATGCCTGTAACACTTAGCTTGTAGTTAGCTTTTTGTTGTTCATGATGAGTGTAGGTATCCATGTTTGGTATCTGTTTCTTTTTTGTCCTTAAATTCAGGTTTGTTGTTTACTAGAAGTCAAGAAGTGTTGAATTATCACCGGTCCGCAGTACTCTGCACCCAGGTGGCCATGTACTGATATGTGATGCGCTCATGTTCGGGTGTACCTAGAGGTGTACTCGTCAAGGACGCTCTTATTGATTGTCGTCTTTGTGAAGGAGGCGACTATCGTGTTGTGGATGCAGCTTTAGTTTGTATTAATGTTTTTGTGAAGGACGCTCTTATTGATCGACATTTTTTTTATGTATTAATGTTTTTGTGATGTTTGCAGCTTTAGTTTGTTGACTATATATAGTTGTTGCTGTACATGGCATGGTTTGATTTTGTGTTTTTATCTTTTTGTTTTAATTTTTTTTTTGTTTAAAACGAGTATATAAGTCTGAAAATTTGTGTGTATGCTGGTCAATTGTAAGTCTGTATTTTCGATTAGCAGTTACAGTAGTTAGCTTGAGAAAATAGTTTACTGGTAAACAATGCAACAAACGTTACCTAGCGACTACTTTTTGAATTATTTTGTCCTCTGTTTTTCGTTTTTTTATGGGTTATATCATTTACTTTTTGTATTTTTTTGTTTAGTAATTGCAGTATATTTTTCTTTTTGGTCTTATTCTAGGTTGTGTCCCAATGGCTGGAAAGCGGAAGGCAGTAGGTGGTCATGTAGATGGTTATTTGCCAGTTGCTAGTAAGCGTGTTAGGAACAGGGCGTCCCCATCTTCTCTAGTCGAGCTGTACGAACACCTAACTGATGACCAGAAGGTTGTTATTGGTGAAATGGACTTGGGAAGTATGCTCAACATCAAATGCCATACTCTGCATAATCCTGTCATCAACTGGTTAGCTCCTAAGTACGACAGGTTCTCGCGTCAGTTTGTAATCCTAGGGCGGGGTACTATCCCATTGACCGCTGCTTCTGTTTATCGCTCGATGGGTCTTCCACGTGGTGAATTGTATGTTAGATATTGTCTGGATTCATCCATTGAGAATCGTCTTCGGCCTATTCTGTTTCCGGATTGTGCAAATGCTCCACAGATACCAAAGTATTCAACATACTGAAAGAGATGACCACTGCAGATAAAAAGTTCCAGCAGATTTGGATCATGTATTTGACTTCGACCGTCCTCGCTCCAACGTCTCTAAACAAAGTTAGCAGCAGATGTTACCCAATCATGGTAATAAACTGCAATTCTTTTTTAGGCTTATTATCTGATTTTTTTTTGTACATTTTCTTTTTTCAATCATCTTTTTTATTAAATGTGCTAGTGGTTTCTTTTGTTTCCTTTTAACTTTTATTTTTACTGTTATTTTTTTGTTTGCAATTTACCATTTGCTTGCAAAAACCAGTACGTAGTCTATTCCCAATAATGTGATCAAGGCAGATGAATGAAAATTACCAACCCTTCAAAAACTTATATATAATTTTTCCCAAGAATGTTATCAATGGGGATGAATGGAATTTACCTAATTTTAAGAACCAATATATATTTTTTTTTTCTAAAGAAATTATCAAGGGAGATGAATGGAAATTACCAACCCTTTTTTTTTAGAAACCAGTGTATAGTCTATTCCCACAAATGTTATCAAGGGTGGTGAATGAATATTACCAACCCTCTAAAAGCATATATATAATTTCCCAAGAAATGTTACCAACGGAGATGAATGGAAATTACCAACCCTTTGAAAACATATATATATTTCTTTCGAAAACAAAGTAATCAATGGAGACGAATGGAAATTACCAACACTTTGAAAACATATATTTTTATAACTTTCCCCAAGAATGTTATCAAGGTAGTTAATGGAAATCACCAACCCTTTTTACAAATCAATATATATTTTTATTTCCCAAGAAATTTATATAGTCTATCCCCAACAATGTTATCAAGGGTTATGAATGAAAATCACCAAACTTTTTTTACAAACTAGCATATAGTCTATTCCCAATAATTTTTAACAAGGGTGATGAATGAATATTACTAACTTTTATTTTACTGTTATTTTTTTGTTTGCAATTTACCATTTGCTTGCTTATGCCACTGCAATAATTTGGTATTTTTATATCAGGATAATGTTGAGGAAGTAAGAAATATGAACTTATGCCAGTTCGTTTGCGACAAACTTCATGAAGAATTATCAGCTGGCAAAGTTTCTGGCGCTTGCTTGCTTCACATGATGGTATAAATAATTTTGTTGAAACAGTCAACATCATTTTTTTGTGCTATGATTTTTCGGTTTTATTATGGTTATTACAAAGTCTCCTTTATGACTTTTTTTGTAGCTTATGTATGTTGACTCATTAGATATCTGTGGACTGAATATTGATCTGCCAGATGGTCAATTCCTTGTCAATATATGGTCAAAAAATAACATAGACATTGTGCTAGATTCAGACATGAAAAGAGACCTTTCAGGATTTGGAAACTTGGAGGCAAGTTATTGTTTATTGCTTTTTATCCTTTTTTTTCCTGTTTTTTCAGTACCAATGTGTTTATGAGTCTAGTCCAGTTTGCTCCTTTTTTTCAAGTTTATTGTGTGTCCCATGCATTCATTTGTTTTATTGTTCTGTTTTTTTTTTACAGCTGAAGCCTCTATTTGCTACAGATCATAGATTCTTTGGTGGTTCAGATGGTTTCCAAGCTTTCATTGACACAAACACAGCCCGTAATTGTCCCAAACCGGTGAGTGTTAGTTGCTTCTTTTAAGTATTTTTCTATACATTTCAACTTCTCTTTACATCATGCAAGAATTTTAATTATTATCTATGTGACAGTTATTCCAATCCTTTTTTAATATAATTCTATATGTTCTTTTTAAATCACAAGCGCAAAGCAAGATTGGTTGGAGAGTTCTCAGCATGCATTACCCGTTTGCTCGGTACATTGGTTCATGGTTGGACTGAAGTGAACGATAATGATGTTGTTCTGGTCGAAGAATCTATCAAGAAAATTGGCGAACAGTTTGTTGCTGGTAGTACATCAAAGACAGATAAACATAGTCAAGTCAATACTGCAGCCAGTTTCGGCGGAACGGTGTATCCAAGTGGTACTAGCAAAGTCAAAGATGTTGAAAATCCATTGGCTCCCCACGTTGTTTCACCTCATCGTCACGGTGAATTTTCTGTGACTCCTCGTGTGACTCGTTCCGCTTCAGCTGCAGCTAGAGTGAGACACAGCGATGATGGGAATGTTGATCTGAATATCAGTCAGCCAGAACATAATAGTTCAGCTCTAGATGACAGTGACGACAATGAAGACAACGAGGCTGATCGTTTATTCATAAGAAGCAGAGTTACTGGTCCTGGGAAAATTGATTCGGTTACTTGTTTTAGTCCTGCGAGTCACGATTTTACTCTGCCTACACATGGTGCTGCTGTTGATGCATCAATTTCTTGTGGTGATGCAGCTCACGATGATTTACATCTCGGCAATGAATCCACTCATAGAGATGTATGCAATGATCTTGACATTCTAGCTGATGCGGTACTTCTTCAGAAAGAAGATTATCCACGTGATGACGAGGAGTCAGAGAGGATGGTTGTGAGAAATAAATTTGAAGACAAGCCAGCCATACCATCACCTTCTTCCGATGGAGAAGTTATTGGAAATAATCTCTGTAGGCCTGAGTGTAAAGTGGATTATTTAGTCAGTAATGCCGTGCCCGATGTTATTGTTGAAAATGCGCTGTACAAATCTCATGATCTTAAGAGGAAAAGTAATGATGTTTCAACTGAATGTGGAGCAAGCACCATCGTCTGATCTTATAGGACACAGCCCAGAAGATAATATCGCTGTCAAACTTGATAAGAATCGAAGAAAGGCTACACCGAAAAGGTATTTATTACCATTTTATTTGTTTTGAGACACTAGTAGAAGATGTTGAAGGCAGGTCCCTTTTTTTCTTGTTTTTGTTCCATTTTTCTATATGACTATCGCATCTAAGTCGGCAACATTTATATGATAAGCAATATAATCCACTTTTTGTCTTTTCTTTTTTATTTTTGGTTCAATGAATCGCAGATGTAAACATTTTTTAGTTTCTTACCATTTCTATTTTTTATTTACCTTTTATATAGTAAAACAAATCATTCACCAGAACTATGTAATTAAGATCAGCATGATAATTGAAAATGAAGATACCGTTTCTGTAGATATAACTTTTCTTTTACACAATCATAATAGTTATTTTTCTGTATTTTTTTCCTCTGGTAAAAGTGTTTTTCTTGTAGCCTCTTTTTCTGTTCTTTTCAATAAATAATATGTAGTTTTTTTTCAATGCAGTATAATACGAAATGCCAGCGCGCAAGCAACAAGATCGTCACCACGTTTTACGGCAAAACTGATCTCAACAACAGGTGCCAATGCGCAGTCTGAAGCAGAGACATGTAAAGAAGCTTCTGTTCAGAAAATAGTTGACAGTCGCGTGGATTCTTCAGCTAGTAGTTCTACTGTACTCATTGGGAAATCAGCACCTGCTAAAGTCCAACCTTCTCCTGTAACAAATCGCCGATCTTCACCCAGATTTCGTATTACAACTATTGTGGCAGATGCACAAAGTTTAGATGGCGAAAACCCAGTTTGCGTAGCAAGTAATTTTCTTATCAGTATTTGTTTTGTTTTCAGCGCGGTCCCTTGCTGGATGCTTTTTTATAACTTGGTATATTCTTGGTACATATCTCAGGTTTGCCCTCTGCTGTTATTTGCTATATTTTTGTGGGTGGTTGTCTTTTTTTTTACGAAAGATGAGCATTGCCGTCTGCACCAATTGTGATTTTGGTCGTTTTTGTTTGCTGGTCGATCTGTATTCTGACAGCAGGATGTGTTCATGGCTAGCCCATACCAGTGAGGCTACTAAGAGAATTTGTAGTTTCCTAAAGCAATAATACCTGAAGATTTTTTATCTGTTTTCTGAAAAGTTTTTTATCAGTTGTTTTTCTGTGTTTTGTGCTTTGATCAGTGTCATTTTACTACCATGTATTTTATTTTCTCTTTGTAGCCTTGTTTTTGGCATGTGTATACTTTTTATCCTTTTTTAATTTGTATGCATGTTTATATTTTTTGTTTCTTTCCTGCATGAAGCGAAAGTTCATACATCGAAAGAATACATTGTAGAGAGCATCCCTCCAGTTCAACAACCTAAATTTGGCATTCAAGATCGTGGTCCTGATGAAGGTATGTAGTTGTTGTTGATTATCATTTCTGTTTCAAGGTAGCTTCCGTTTGAATGCGATTGTTTATATTTTTGTTTCTTTTTTGTACAAAGCCAAAGTTCATACATCCAAAGAAGACATTGTAGAGAGCATCCCTCTAGTTGAACAACCTAAATCTGGTATTCAAGATCGCGGTCCTGATGAAGGTATGTAGTTGTTGTAGATTATCATTTCTGTAGCAAGGTAGTTTATGTTTGAATCTGATGTAATTTCTTTTTTCAGTATAGTTTGGTTTAATTTCAGATTTGTTTTTTGTTTTTACTTTCTTGTTTAGATGATGTACAGATCATATATGTAACTCCAGCGGTTGAGCAAGTTACTGCTGTTTCGCCTCCCACTATAACTCCACGTACCAGGCTCAGAGTTGGGAGAGTTATTCAACCATCAAAGTTTTTGCTGCCACCTTATGTTAACATCTCAAGCACTCCGGAGCAAGATGAGCTATACCAGAAGGTTATAAAACACAGAAGCGACTCGAAAGATTCAAAGATAAAAGGGTAATAGATCATTTTTTTGTTGTGCCTTTTTCCATTTTCAGATTGTGAGCCCACTTTTTCTTCTTTTGCATACGTATTATTTGGGTTTTTTCTTTTTCTTAATTAGGTAGTAAGATAATTTACCAATTTATGTTACCATTTTATATTCAGTGCAATGTTCCTTCAAATCAAGCCGATGTGGGTCACAACTAGCGACTTGGCTGACAGCATAACTGGTCAACTGTCGAACACTGTGGCAGAAATTGGCATATTTTTCCTCCAAGATTCTTGCGATAATAAGAATATAATTTTCCCATGGATATTAAGTGTATATCTTCTTGACCACAAATTCAGTTCCAGAATTGTTCAACAACATTTTAGGAGAGATGCCAAGTATAAACTTAGTCACAAAAATGTGGTATGTTTTGTCTCCGTCCTTTTTTTGTTATCATTATTTTTTTGTATGCCCTGTATATAGTAGATCCACCTAATTTTTATTTTTGTTGTTGTTTTTGCATCTACTTTTTTGTTCTCTTCCACGCAGCTTTTGTTTCCTGTGTTACAAGATATTGGCACCGTTCATAAACGATGTGGTCATTGGTATGTGTTGTCATTGAATTTCAATGCAAAGAGGTTTGAAGTGCTTGACTCTGCTCGCGGACCACGGAATCTCTCGCTCATTGAACATGCTACCTCCTTAGTGGATTCTATAAAATGTGCATACAGAGTCAATTATTCCAATTCAGCAAAACAAATTGATGACTATCAGCTTGAATACATTGATGTGCCAAAACAGAACAACTCGTGAGTCCTCGTTTACTATTTTTGGTGTGCATTTTATTTCTTCATTGTTTTCATTGTGGAGCTTTTTTGTTTGGTTCATGATATATCATTATGTACATTTTTATTACAGGATTGATTGTGGGTTTTTCATGATGAAATTTATTGAGCTCTGGGATGGACGGGTTGTCCCCGCAATTACATGTGACCAAATACCAGAATATAGGAAGATTTTAACGTGGACTTGGCTTCACCATCCAAGGAATAAGTTCACAAACTGGAAGTTCTACTTAGAGGCAAACAAAATATAAGGTTCATTTTCTTCATAACTTTTGTACCTCCATAATCTCTCAATTGTTTCCTAGCATGCTAATAATGGGAATAATTGAAGAAGTAATAGTAACGCAATATACTGATTTATACAAAGTACTTAATCGCCAAATCATCTTTTTTGTAACTGCTGTTATTTCTTGCATGTCTTCAGGCGTTGATCGTTGTTTGCTGCATGCTTTTTGTTGTCATTCGTCTGAGCATATTTGTTGTTCCTCAATTCACTGCTTTTTACATTGTCTGCACTTGATCTTATTATATCGCTTTCTAAACTTTTTGCTGTCACTCATTGCTTGATTGCTGAGTATTGCTCTTACCAACCTGAAAATATTTTTGTTAGAGAGAAATTATTGTTAATAGACCAATCTTTTTTTGCCATAATAATATATATGGGAACAAGAAGTAAAATGTATGCAAAAATCTTTTATAGTAATTTTTTTGCTACAAACCTTGTCTCTGTCAGGACAGTACGGTCTTCTGTGTCCTTCTACTCTGCACAGACTGCATTTTCTTATCTTTTTTTGTTTCTTCAGAGCAGCTTGCTCGTAGTGATTCTTTGGCCTTTCACCCATGTTGAATCCTTGGCTAGCTGAATGTGGAGGATCTTTGTAGGTTGTTTCCTTTGTGTATTCATCATGTTCTTGACCACCTGGAACTTCTTCAGATGTTCGCTCTTTGTTAAGGTCTTCATTGATTTTGTTTGATGTGTCGTTATCCTCTGTATCATTCTCCTGTTTAGTCACTGGATCATTGACAGCCCTTCTCTTTCTTTGTCTTGTTTCTTTTTCATTTAATCTCTGAATCTTATCATGAATGATTGTCTTCTTGAGTTGAACGATCCCAGCACCAAACAAGTCGTATGACCTATCATCCGTGCAAACTGTGGATAGTACGTGTGATACTTTGCTCATTTCAATTGCATGCCTCACAGCTAAGTGTGTCTTTTCACTCCTCGTCAAGTCTGAAGTTGCAGTCATGTTTGCAACCTCTATTCCAGCTGCTGTTGTCCATCTTGCATTTATGAAGCTCAGAGGCAATTCTGTTATGCCATTATGCATAGCAACTCGTAGTACGTGGCAACATTGTATGCCATCCCTTGACATCTTATAACATGAACAGCTGTACACGCTTCCGTCAGCTGATATGTGCACCGTGTATTCTGTTCTAGGAAATTCAGCGTTCCAGTAATTTCCTAATCTTTTCATTATATAAGTTCTGTTTGGTTCAACATTTTCAACATTGTAAGCAGTTGTTTTCTTCATCTCCTCTGCAAATTTTGCATATATAGGGTCCGTGTAGATTTTAGCTGCTTCTCTCTCCAATGGATTATATCCCAGTGTCCTGTCTCCTTTATTTCTGTTTTCTCCCGTAGCCTGTCAAGATCAGCTTGTTTCTTCTCTTGTATAATGAGATATTGTTTGAAGAATGCGGAAATAGAGTCCTTCCGTTTCACGTAATGCTTGAAAAGTGAGTTAGTGCTCTCACTTCTTCCAGTTGATGATGTGAAGGGGAAGAAATGGTTCATGAAGTAGGCCGGTACCCATTCGTTTCTTATCTCATATATCCTCTCTAGGTGGGCCTCCCCTTCAGCATTGTGTTGCCTAAGTAGTGAACTCCAGCCAGTCTCAAACTCTTCCGGTGTGAAGGAGTTTCTAATTAATGCCCTCAATAGTTCATGTAACGGCACACGGGCTGCAAAGAAAGTGACTAATTTTTCTTTCATCTTTTTCCCAACATGGAAGTTGCAGTAGCGGTGAATCGTGAAAGGTAGCACTGCTTTTATTGCATTCCCCATTGCTACACATTGGTCTGTGATTATTGTTTCTGGATATTTATTCCCCATGACCGAGATGAATTCAGTGAACAGCCACCTAAATGTCTCTTCTGTTTCATCTTTCAGCAAAGCAGCGCCAAATAGCACTGTTTTCCATAGTTGTCGACCCCAACTATAGGTGCAAACGGCAAACCATACTGGTTTGTTGAAAAGGTTGTGTCAAAAGATACTCTGGCCAAATTGCTTGTAGTTTGCTTTGCCA
>JAPCYS010000907.1:0-47037 GCA_028641055.1 Alopecurus myosuroides
ACAAAACACAGTGGTAGTGGCTGCCCAAATGAAGGCCCATTTTGCACCAAAAATGGCCGAGCTAAGCATATATTGATGAAAAAACCAAAAATTGGGCTAAGGCATTTACTGACCAAACAACCAACTATAAGATGAATCTGAGATCAGACTATAACCGCGAAATTACTAAGCAAGATTGCAAGTATGTGAAGGAAAAAACAATTGCAAAAAGCGGGAAACATATTCCCCAGCTCGGAGAACAGGAAAATCAATGCCCCTGCCCCCCCCCCCCCCCCGGGCACATAGTGACTTCCGATATCGACGAAGAATTCATAGACAATATGGATAAGGACTTCCAATTATTGGACCCCTAAGCCATAACTGCTGCTAGACAACTGTGTTTGACTGTAGTGCATGCCAAAGAAAATGCTGACGCAATGGGTATGTCTCTTGGTTAAATGTTAGGCTATGAAGAAGTACAAATGTGTGAGATAGCACCGCAATATGTAAAAGGGCAGTCTCTGGTCAGTCGTGAGGAGGAAACAGCTATCAAAAAATATGCGAAATCTGCACACATGGTACATGATGAAAACAAAAAATAAGAACTCGACAGAATGCTTTGCGGCAGACATTAGAGGAGCATCACAACAAATATTACTCGATAAATATTCAAATTTGTAAGATTTCTGTTGAAGGAGGTCATTCATGAAAAGGGAGAACATTTTGTGGAGACAATGAACTCAATATGTAATTTAGTGATCCCCATGTAATTAAATAGTTTTATATCAAATTTTATATGTTTGCTCGCAAGAGATCGAATATTATATATATGCATCAACATGTACTATGTGTATGTAGTAGTGTAGAATATGTGTACGGAAACATGTTTGAAATTGAACTAAAACACAAACTAAAACAGAAATGAAATGGAAAACACAGAAAACAGACACAAAATCCTGCCGCAGCAAAGAAACAGCAGAAAACCCTGTCGCGGCAGGAAAATATTTAGTCCCGGTTCATGTTATCAGACTACAGATCACCCGGGCGCGGCAACATGAAGGGTATTTAGTACCGGTTCGTGGCAAAGCAGGACCAAGGGGGGCTCTAGCCTCGATTGGCTAGTCCCGGATGGAAAACCGGGACTAAAGTCAATTCCAACTCGGGACTAGAGGACTCGTTCTCTAATAGTGTAAGCAACAGGTGATCCAAGTCTTCCCTTTGTTGATCACAAAAGCAACATGCGGGATGTCTGCGGCTCAAACTTTCTGCAGTCCAACACCTATTCGTCAAAGCTAGCCAATGAACACCTTGCATTTGTTCGGTGCCCTAGATTGCCAAACCTGTTGTGTTCCATCTAGCCCAACCTTCTCTTCGAAGAGCGCATTGTGACTTCCATCGTGAGAGGGGCGGATTGTGCTTTGTATTTTTTTTATGTTGGATGACTGGACATTGTATTGCTCAATCTCCACTGTTTCTATATCATGGTAGATTTCAATATGCGTTAGCCACTTCAACTAAAAACACATGTTTCTTTTCGTTAAATGTGAATTTGATAACATAATTTTCGAAAAATCTATATTTAATACAAATAAAAGCAAAGAAAATAAGAAAACACATACGTAAACAAAGAAAGACATTCACTCGATTTGAATCATGAAGTCATCTTGACTTGAAAAGACATCAAACGGCAATTGATTCTACCACAGATAGTGGTTTCATTCAGGGACATAGGACACTGATCCAAATCATTAACTTGTTGACAAAAAATCCTTAGGTCTCTAGGCGCCACCATTTATTATTCTTAAAAACAAGAAAACAAGGAATTTAAAAGCACTATGGAAACACAATAGTAGTAAATCAACCACATAATCCAAATTATATTTTAAATTAGAATTCCGTTGGATTGCGGCTAAAATCTATTAATGCTAGCATTGACCTTTCAAAGGTCGATGTATTGCGGGTGAACGCCCGCAACTACAAAAGCCATCCAATGTCATTCCAAATGGCGTCGAAGGAGACCGGAGTATAACCGTGTGCCGACGAAAGAAAATTGTGACACGACAATCCGCATCCTCTGCTTGTACTGCCTTGTCGACAGAGTCGGTGAAGGAACTCTTCTGCACCTTAATTAGGATTCTTAATCCCCCATTGCTCGGTTCTTCTATGTTTAGGGGGTTTTCTAGAAGGGAAGAAAGACCACCTGGTGGTTTCCCATGCTCTGGCGGCTGCACCCAAATCAATGGATGGCCGCTAGAACCACCGGCAACCAAAACCTGCATCCAATTTCAATTTTGAGGCAGTGAAGGTGGTCGGAGTGTTTCCCAGGACGAAAAAATGTTTTGGTTATTTTTTTTTGTTTCCCTGGACGAATGGGGCCAGCTCGGGCTCAGGGAAGACACAGCTCAAGCCGGTATCACATGCCCTATAACGATCTTTCCCCAAAAAGAAGCTCCTTAATGGTCAAACAAGGTTGAACCGGTGGGAATGGCCTTTCAAAACGTTTGTGATGTTGGCGGGGAAAAGTGAGCAAAACTAAGGGAATGGGGCACCAGCGAGGAAAACTAAGGGAAATGCGGCTCCAAAGTAGAAAGCCCTAAATACTAATGCCGACGCCCATCTTAGATCCAAAATTCTTTTGCTCCTTGATTCTCTTCTTAATGCCCAAATTATTACTAACCCTAACCATGCACAAATTATGTCAAAATATCATTTTATGCCACAGATATAGACAGAGGAGACATGTGTGCGAGATACGGAGAAAATTTTCCTAGCAACAAAGATCCCCTGAAAGTATATCTACCGCGGGATATGGGCGAACCCAACTACACCTCGACAGGTGGTGGAACGCCACGGGTGAAAGCGCGTCCGTGCGCACGACTCCAGGCGGTGCAGGTCTATCACACGCCTTGGGGCAACGTGAGGTCGACAATTGGGAACGGGGAGGTTGGGACAGGAGATCCCGTCTCACCTTTCTACGAGGAGCACGATGACAGGTTGGTCGATTCGCTTGGGCTATTGACGCCTGATGCATCGGGCCAGACTAACGTAGCGGCAGATTGTGCCTCTCATGTATCTTCTATGCATGGAGAGGATCCAGAACAAGTTATTGTACAAAGGTCACACGCAAGGTCGCAAAGTGGGACTTTTTGTCCATTTATGCGAACAGATAGGGCGATCGTGTACTATTAGATTGGTGTTCTCTTTGTTGTTTTCGGGGAATGGAGTCTTGGTCAATTGAATGTCCTGAATGTGTTGATAAAGGGGCTATGCCAAATCATGTATGAAGGTTGGACAAAGAGTTGTATGGCTTAAAGTAGGCTCCTCAATCATGGTACTCGGCTAAGTATGAAGTTGCAACAACTTGGTTTTAAACCGTCTAAAGGAGATACATAACTCTTCTTTTACTACTTTTATGCTTCTATATGTTGATGACATAATTGTTGCAAGCTCATCGGAGGCAACTGGAATATTGTTTAATGAGTTGAGGAGTGATTTTGCGTTGAAGGATCTTAGGAACCTTTACTATTTCTTGGGTATTGAAGTTAAATGAGTTGGTAAACTCAAGAAAAGTATGCCTCGGATATTTTGACTCGTGTAGGCATGAAGCAATGCAAACCGTCAGCTACTCCACTTTCCACCAAATTTTTTGTTTCTACATGAGGGTGAATTGTTGAGTCGTGGTAATTCAACTCGGTATAGAAGTGTTGTAGGAACGTTGCAGTATTTAATTTTGACAAGACCTGATATATATATTTTTAGTTAATAAGAGCATCTCTAACAGCAGCCCTTTAGGGAAACCACTTTGGGTGTTTTATGGCTGCCTATTTATGTTTTAGGGCAGCAAAACGGTTGCTGCTTTTCCAGCTGACCAAGATAGGGCACCGCACTGCTCCAACGGCTGCCCTATAGGGCATGGCTGCGACCAAACTACCTCCATTTTGTATATGTTTGCACATATATCTCAACAAAATATATGATAAATAAGCTAAAATAAAAACAAATAATAGTTCAATAATACTTAATTATTACATGGTTCACGAATGGTTCAACAGGTTGCTCACAAATCATCACACAACAAGTTTCATCACATACAAACACATAATCAAGTGCAAGACTTTGATCTTTGACTTCCATACCATGCCCACCACTCCTCCATTAGATTTTTCTGAAGATCTATGTGCACATCGGCGTCATGAATGTCACGGTAGGCATACAAGAAGCGCTCAATCCGGTCTCCACCTCTCTTAGGACGCACCGGACGTCCCACCAACTCATAGGTACAATAGACTCACATTCCGGCCACGCTCATCTTGTATAATCATGTTATGCATGATTATACATGCAGTAATGATATATCAAAGCATCTCTTGATCTCAAAACCTCGCGGGTCCCCTGACAATAGCAAATTGGGCTTGTAGAATCCCAAGTTCCCTCTCCACATCTTTCCTTGCTGCCGCTTGAGCACTATAAAATTCACATTCCTTTTTACCTTCGGGGCAACTATGGGCTTCACAAATGTAGCCCACCGCGGATAGATCCCATATGCAAGATAGTACCCCGTGTTGTATATGCGGTTCTTGGCTTGGAACTCCACAGGTGTTGACTGACCGGCGGCAAGCTTGCAAACAGAGGAGATCGCTGAAGAACATTGATATCATTGCATGAACCGGGCATTCCAAAGAATACATGCCATATCCATGTCTCATGATCAGCCACGGCCTCTAAAATAATGGGAGTCATTCTATTGCCCTTTAAACTGTCCATGACATGCCGCAGGACAGTTCTTCCACCTCCAGTGCATACAATCTATGGAGCCAAGCATACCGGGAATCCTCGGGCGTTGTTCATCTCCAAGATCATCGTTGTGTCCTCAGCATTGGGAGCTCTAAGAAACTCAGGGCCAAAGATTCAACCACTACAAGCGCAAACCGCTTGACGCATTTGATGCTCTAACTCTCACTCATGGCCAAATGGTCATCAACAAGATCAGTCGGGATCCCATATGCCAGCTGCCGCAATGCGGCTGTCACCTTCTGCAATGTGCCATGCCCAAGCTCTCTGGAGGCATTCCTTTTTCCACAAAGAAATTGTCATGTGCTTTCACCCGCTCGGCAATTTCATTGAACAAACGGAGAGACATCCGGAACCGGCGGCGGAACATACACTCGGGGTAAATCGGATTGGAGTTGAAATAGATGCGCATGAGCATATTGTCGGCTTCAATGCGCTCCCTCCAAA
Source organism: Alopecurus myosuroides (assembly GCA_028641055.1). Taxonomy (NCBI): domain Eukaryota; kingdom Viridiplantae; phylum Streptophyta; class Magnoliopsida; order Poales; family Poaceae; genus Alopecurus; species Alopecurus myosuroides. Next base: position 5,218 of record JAPCYS010000907.1, read on the forward strand.
TGTTCTCACGGCCATAGACCAAACCCCCATGTTTCGGTTTCTTGCTCTTGTGCAAAAGCAGAATCAAAGCAATATCTTCCTCGTACTCCAAATCATACTCCTCATCGGACGAATCATCAAATAAATCCATCTAGAAGTAAGCACATCAATTAAAATTCTAATCCTAAACAAACTGAAAAAAGAAAAAAATTGAGGGTCACATTACCTCAAACACCTTCCCGCGGCCGAGCCGGTGGGGTGGCAGCGAAGTCGCCGGTCTGGCTGCAGCTAGCCCGCCCAGCCGTCGCAGAGAGTTTCCGGCGCCGTGGGAACCGTGTTGGAGTGACGGCGAGGTAGCGGTGGCCGCGAATCGACGGTGGAGCACCAACTTCGGGCGCGGCGGCAGCGGCAGCGATTTCGGTCATCGGCAGCGAGAATCCGGCTACCTACGGCTGCTGCAGGGTCAGGCGATGGACGATCGGCGGTCCTTGGCTGGTGGCGCGGTCTACCAGCGAGGAATTTGTGTGGGGCGGCGGAGAAGTGTCGTGCGGGGGCGGGGCAGTGAAATGTCCAGTTGGCAGTTAGCCGTGCGCGCGTGGGGTTGGAATTTGGGGAAACCCCTTTGCTGCCCCAAATATACATCACTTTTCTACAATTTAGGGCAATGCCCTAAATTTTTTTTGGCCGCTGATCTATTTTGGGAAGCCGTTGGAGACCGATTTTTGCCGTTTTCTGCCCTATATGACAGGTTTTATACATCCGTGCCCTATAAAGGGCTGTTGTTAGAGATGCTCTAAGGTGTCAATTTTTGCATTCTCCTACTACTTTACAATTTAGGGCAGTGCCCTAAAGTGCATTCTAAGGTTATTAAGATACATCGAGAGGACTACAGCCACTGGTCTCAAGTTTAGTAAGTCACCGTCATCTCTTTTGAGTGCTTTTTCCCATGCTGATTGAGCAGAATTTCCGGATGATAGAAGCTCGAAAGGTGGTTTTGCAGTATTTGTTGGCTATAACATTCTATCTTGTAGTGCGAGCAAACAAGCAATAGTGTCCATGTCAAGTACATAAGCGAGTATAAGTCATTTGCTAATGTGATTGCAGAGGTAGTACGGATAGAATCTTTAATTGATGAACTTGGGTTGATCATCCTCAAACAACATGTCCGAGGTGTGATAATTTTGGAGCAACATACTCTTAGCTAATCCGGTGTTCCATAAAAAACAAAACATAATTAGATTGATTTTCATTTTTTTGAGAGAACCATGTTGCGCAGAAATTATTGGATATTCGGTTTATTCCAACAGGTGATCACGTGGAAGATGAATTTACGAAATCTTCAAGAGCAAGCTCAGCTTGAAAATGGTAAGATTGATGTATATTTGGGATATAAACTGTGTTTTGGGATTTTGCTTGACTGGTGACGATCCGTTATAATCCCTGTAATTGTGGTCGTTTCTGGTCTCTGTATTAACACACAACGCGAGCCGAGAGAAAGGCCAAAACCTGTAGCGTGTCTTGATAATCATCTGGTCAGGATAGTGATTCTACAGGAGCATTTGATTCTCACAACACACTCAATGCTGAGAACCTAAATTTATCTTGCATCTAGGCGTCGTGTTGTACTCCAGTCTTACGCACGTATTAGACTTTAGATGGAAATCCAAACGTGTGTCTCTCTCTCATGTTTAATCGCCCTCCCTATATAATGACGTTATTTAACCGGCCAGTCGATAACAAATCAACAAACTCGCTTGTCCTTTTTTGTGTTACATAGAACTGCGGACATGGCGAGATCTTGGTCGTTTTTTCTGCCATTTGCCCTTTCATTGATTGCTTCTGTTGGTGACGCTGCAGTTGTGCATCACACCTTCAATGTACTCCAATTGGGCTTAGTGAAGCACCCTTCTTTTCATATATGCATGCAGTTCTGTCCTTCATATATCATGCGTGTACGTTCTTTGAATTTCATGTTTGACCTCACCAGGTGGGGAACCTTTCTATTAGCCAGCTCTGCCGGCCGGACAGGATCATCACGGCGGTGAACGGCCAGCTACCCGGCCCGGCGATTCAGGTCAGCGAGGGCGACACGGTAGTTGTACGCCTCGTCAACGAGTCACCCTACAGCATGACCATACACTGGTAAATCACTTGCATGCAAAATAAATACACATGTGATTTTCTGTACTCAGCTACTACAACTTTCTCTATCCGGAACAACCCGCTATATCGGAAGTTGCACGAAAAATGATCTCAGCTCGGATTCAATCAGAGATGAATTTAACCGCAAAGTTGTGGATGCAGGCTATGGAAAAAAATAGCGCGCTATTTCGGCGCTAATAGCACGATGTAGCATATCTGGAGGGTCCACGCTAAATTTTTACACTTTTGTTTGTTATTGCGCTATTCACGAAATATCATACTATATCACGCTAAAACGGCGTAACGTATAGCGCGCTATTATTTTTTCAGCCTATCGGGCACAAATGCCCGAGTTTTCCACCTTAGGAAGAAGAAAAAGTTGCCCCATGTTTTTTGTGGCGATGAAAACAATCGTGAATATGACATCACTAGATTTATAATTCTGAATAAGTAATTTATACTGTATTTTTTTCCCATAGGATGTTGATGTTAGAATCTAACCAATTCGAGACCAATTTTTTAGGCAGTTATATATTTTCTGACCTTTTTGAACTATATCATTTATTTTTATTTAAATCCTTCAATTTTTTTAGATATATTTGATAGTTTTTTTAAACGCTATTTTGATATATCACGCTATAGCGTGCGTAGCATCTGAAGGAGGCTGCCGCTATTTCTCATAGCACACCATTTTTTTTCTTGATGCAGGCACGGCATATTCCAACGCGGCACTCAGTGGGCAGACGGCCGGCAATGATCACGCAATGTCCCGTCCGACCAGGCGGCAACTACACGTACAGCTTCAATGTCACTGGGCAGGAGGGCACGCTGTGGTGGCACGCCCACATCTCCTTCCTTCGCGCCACAGTCTATGGCGCCCTCGTCATCCTGCCCCGCAGCGGCTACCCTTTCCCTAAGCCCGACAAGGAGGAGATTGTGATGCTGGGAGAGTGGTGGAACGCAAACGTCTTTGACCTGCAGCAAATGGCGTTCCTCACCGGATTGTCGGCACGACAAGCCGATGCCTACACGATCAACGGCAAGCCGGGTGACCTCTACAACTGCACCGCCCCGAACCGTACGTGTCTCTCTGCTCGCAGACTGACCTACCCTAGAGATGCAGGATGGAGATGTGTGCGTACGTAGTTATAATTTCTGTGCTGCGTGCAGAGACGCACAAGTTTGAGGTGCGGCAGAACCAGACGTACCTGCTCCGGATTATTAACGCTGCGCTCAACACACCATTCTTCTTCAAGGTGGGGAACCACAGCTTCACCGTCGTGGCGGCGGACGCGTGCTACACCACGCCGTACAAGACCAACGTGGTGGTGATCGCGCCTGGGCAAACAGTGGATGCGCTCATGGTCGCGGACGCGGCTGTTGGGCGCTATTACATGGCGGCGTCTCCCTACGACAGCGCGATTCCAGCAGGCCAGTCGTTTAGCAGGACTGCCACCACGGGCGTGCTGGAGTACGTTGGCGCACCCAACACGACCTTGCCGCTTGCCCTGCCGCCGCTGCCGGAGTTCAGGGACACGGACACCGCCCACAAGTTCCTCTCCAACCTCACGGCTCTAGTGCTACCTGGTAAACCGGCCGTCCCGCTCGCGGTCGACACCCGTATGTTCGTCACCATCGGCTTGGGCGTCGCCGACTGCCAGCCCGAGCAGACCTTGTGCAACCGGAGCACTACAGTGTTCGCGGCCAGCATGAACAACGTGTCCTTCGTGTCCCCAAGAAATACGTCCATGCTCCAGGCCTACTACAGCAACATGACGGCCGGTGTCTACACCCGCAACTTCCCCGACAGGCCACCACTCGTCTTCGACTACACCTCCGACGAGAGCGACAACGCCACCTTGCAGTACACGAGAAAGTCGACCAAGGTGAAGACTCTCGAGTACAACGAGACGGTGGAGATGGTGCTCCAGGACACGCGGCTCATCGCCAAGGAGAACCACCCCATGCACCTCCATGGCTTCAACTTCTTCGTCCTCGCGCAGAGCTTCGGCAACTACAACGAGACCACGGCGGTGCCGCAGTTCAACCTCGTCAACCCGCAGGAGCGCAACACCATCGCCGTCCCGACCGGTGGTTGGGCCGTCATCCGTTTTCGTCGCGAACAATCCCGGTACAATACAACACAGAAAATATAAATTATATCTGTGAAAATCATGTTTCACGAGTTATGTTTGTTTTGTTTGTTTGTTTTTGTGTGTGTGTGTCTGTGTAAATTACAGGGATCTGGTACATGCACTGCCACTTTGAAGCCCATCTTGATTTCGGGCTGGGCATGATATTCGAGGTTCAGGATGGGCCGAGTCCGGATACTTCTCTGCCGTCGCCGCCTGAAGACCTGCCGCAGTGCTGATGAACACGGACCATTTGCGTTTGCTATATATATAAACGATAACTCAATAAACCAAACAAGATGTTCCAACAAAAAGTAAACCAAGGAATCTAGCATATTTACAATAGAATTTTAGGGCTGGGTTTGGTGTTTAAGCGGTCATGAGTTCCGCGATACTTGTTGGCTGCAAGTTCCCTCTTGGATTGTGACCAGAAATACGACATACTTTTGTAATTGTCATTTCGTCCATATATATAAGTGTGAAGCGAGTGAAGAACATTCTTCTAACTTCGTTTGATATTGAATCATTCTAGACCTGTAAGTCCTGCCTACTCGCCAAAATGACAAGGGCATGTTTCTGAAAGAGTTACGTGAGGGTGTCCAACTACTGGAACTCGTACATTTGATAACATAGGTGGCTATCGATCACTAATGAGAGTAGATATGGATATGTATAATTTATTTAACATAAGTGGAAATCTTAAAAAAAAAAGTTTAAACAATTTCAAAATGCGCTTCTGCTTCAGTCCTCCCCCTTTATTCCGATCGACGACTGAGATTTGACGATACTTTTTCGCCATAAGCGTATAATCATATTGGTATAACCCGTTTGAAACTAAGGATGGCAATTTTAACCGTGGGTACAGGTATTCACGGGTATTCGACCCGTATGGGCAGGGTGTGGATACTATTTTATACCCATGGGAAGTACCCGTACCATACTCCGTCAAGTCATGGGTAGGTCATGGGTATCGTGCTGTACCCGTGGGTATACCCGTACCCTGCCCCATTTATTTGACATGTGGGCCACTTTGACCATATGTAGCCTAGCAGGAAGCAGCCCACAAGGCCATGACCTCAAGTTCCAGGCGAAGGGTCGGTCGAAGTGTCCTCGTAATCCCCTCGTGTCCCAAATCTCCGCAAACTACAATCACTCATTGATCCTCTCATCTTCCAAATACTCAAATTAAGGAGATAAATTTCCAGCGATGAGGCATACAATGGATCGAAATGATATTTTTGTCAAATGTTCTATCAATGTATATAATAGCTTGTGTACCCGTTGGGGGTATCCAATGGGTACGGGTATCCGCCGGGTATGGGTATGGGTAGAGTCTCATACCCATGGGTACGAGTCTGGGTAGAGTTTTCTACCCTTGACTATACGGGTATGGATATGGACTGCTCTACCTGCCCCATACCCTACCCATTGTCATCCTTATTTGAAACCCGTATGGCCCATTCACCCCTTGTAGAAATACGACCGTCTCTATACAATGTTATGAAAAGGAAATGCGGTTGTGGGACGGATGGCTCTTCTTCTGAGGCGATTGCTAAAACGGGCCGCCATGGCGGTGGTCTCGACCTTGATACAGAAGGAGTGCCTACCTCACGGGAGCACTGAACGGCGTTCGTTTCTCCCTGTCCCTCTTCTTCTGAGGCGATTGCTGACACGTGCCGCCATGCCGGTGTTCCCGAGCTTGATACCGACCCCGAGGAAGGGCGGCTACCTCACGGGAGCATTGTATGGCGTCTGTTTCTCCCTGTCCTTTCTCTCTAGCATAGAGCGCGGCCATTACTTAGAGCTCCCGTCCCCAGATGGGATCGACATAAGATTCCTCGCCTTCGATCTCGCTTCATGGCGAGAGGGAACCAGGAGATGGAAGAGGAATTGACCCTAGAGGAAGCCAGGAGGGTGATTTAGAGAGTTCCATGCGTTGCGAGCGCATGGAGGTGGTGCGAGGCCAGAGGAGGAGGATGGCCCTTCCCGCGTCGTCGTACTCAAGGTGGGAGGGGGTCCGATCCGAAGAGCAGCTGGTCCGCCTCAGGCTGAGGGTGGGTCCCACAAGGGAGGTCCCAACGATCCAGATTCAGGTGATCCAGGTGCAAACCACGGTGGAGGGAATCCGATTGCTAGCGGATGTGGGTGTCGCGGAGCAGGAGGAACAAGCCGCGCGGTGGAACTGGAATCGTCGTCGTGGAGATGGGCGGTGAGTTTCATCACTTGGGTCCTTACGAATAGGAGCACATGGATGGCGGTCAGAGTGGAGCCAGATAGTCTGGCGCTAAAGATGACATAGTGTGTTGGATTTTCTAGAGTTTGCCGCTAGGTTTGCCAAACCCGGGTGGCAATCGGAGGTGAACCGGACAGTATGGCTAGAGGTGAGCCCGGGTGGCGGCCGTACGGTACATGGTTGGAGAACGGTGGACACTTTCATTTTTTCTTGGCGGATGTAGGTTTTGAGATGTACTCTAGGAGAATTAAATCTTGTGTGAACACTACTCTGTTTAACTAATAAATTTCGTAACTTCACTATCATTGTTCAAATTTTAATCAGTAGAAATTTACCATGTGTGAAAATGAATTTATGTTTGAAAATGGTATGAATGTATGTGTTACTGATTTCAATTAAATTTACTGGTGTTGAATTTTGGAGCCAATCCATATTTTGCTTTGGTTTTATTGTGTAGTACCTAGATTTAACTAGTTTGATATTTAGGGTTAAAGATTTAGTTTTGGTAAATCTTATAGTTTTTAGCCTTTTCTACCTATAAAATAGACTTTGTAATATTTCCTTCTATTATAAAATTTTATTAGAATTGTGTTATTACCATGTTTAGCTTAATATTCCTTTTTCCATAGGATTCTTATAGCAGTAACAAGTTTGTTTGTTAATGCACGTATTGCCGTGTTAAACATTCAAAGGAAAACATCTTCTCATTACAAGGAATGGACCTAATAAAACATTCCACCTATATTGATATTCTTATTTATTGGCACAACTTGCACACACGCCTACTATCATAGTTCAATTTCTGTTTGTCTCGATAATTTTCACCCCTTTGATAATGTCATGTCTACAGAAAAAATGGTCGATTGAACTACACTACCTAAATTTAAGAATATAGAGGGAAGAGATAATTATGCAATCTAGCATTGCAAGCTATTTTATTCGGTTTAAATATACTGAAATTCACTAAAAATTTATAAGGAAGGATTACAAACAACAAGAGAGCATTCTGAACATGCAAAGATAAACATAAATCAAAATACTACAATTACAATCACAGTTCAGCACACAAAATATAACAGTCTTAACAGTACTACGACAGCTTAATATAACATAGTCTTCACAATATGATCCTACTTCACACATATAGTACGATGACTACTTTAGTTCAATAGTCATACGATGACTTCACGGTACATACCAGTAAAGATAACACATGCAAATATTTAGTTGACGCTGAAGTCCCCCTGCAGCTTTATTTGCTTTTTCGCCTTACTCGTCGGCCTGATGATGATGGGCAGTATTATACCCAGGAAGATAAGGGTCGGCGTCGCCAATCAAATAGGTCAGAAGGGCCCTGTGGCTTGCCCTAACCATAGGATTCTTTGAAACTATGGCTTCGCTCGTGGCATGTGCGATGAGGACATCCTTTTCTCCATTCTCTGGCATCTTGTCAAAGGGGCACATGAAATCCTTTGAAGTGAAGATCGTGAGGGCTCCATTCTGCAGCTTACGCAGAGTCTTCCTAGTGCACGAAGCCTCGTTCATGCAATCAACAATGTCACCAGAGTTGTACTGCATACGAGAAATAAATGTGAGTATAATTTTCACCAGATTAAAAGGATATGTCTCGCTCAGCACGGCTTGTGAGAAATAGCGAGTTTATGATAGAAATTAAAAAATAAGCGACACCATCATCAAAGTGAGAAATAGAGTGTAAGAAGAAAGAGAAGAAGATGAGAGAGCAACAACTGGGGGAATCTATACTTCTTATAAAGCAAAACCCCACTAACATGCATTAATGATTTTTCTATCTCAACATGCAAGCTATCCACATCACACACTATCTTAGCCAATCAATTAGCCACGTCATCTCCGCTAGTAATTATGATATTACATATTTTCATGCCACATAACCATATCATCTTTTTTTAACCATGTAATTATCCATGTCACTAATATTAATTTCTCAAAATATACAACAATTTCATGCGAATTAAATTTATTATATCGATTACGTGATCAACTGAATCTTGATAATGAAATATTTCATACACCATATACCCATTTCGTTTATAGAATTTTTGTAAAGAGATACTCGCTGCAACGCGCGGTGTATTCTTCTAGTTTATACAATTCATATTTGCATTAAAAAATAAAAGGCAATATTGATTTACATGACTTTCATGTAAACACGAGTTGTAGCCTTGTAGGTGTGAAAGAAAGGACTCATGTCTAGGTCAGAATAAATAGAATGTGGTTGCTTTCAATGAGTTAATCTGTAACACAATGCCACAACCATTATGTTCACCTATTTTTGTATGTTCTCAAGTATTGGAGACAAGGTTCATGAGTTGAGGAAATTAAGTGTTGTAATTGTGTTTTTCCACACTTAATCCTATTAATATCCTTTAATCAAATTAAAAATTGAAAAATATTTCATATTATATTTCATAAGCACAAAAAAAAATCTGATATATGTGAAAACATAAAAAATTCTACCTATAAGTAACGTTCCAAACTTAAATCAGCGTGTACGCACATAAATAAAATATACATCAAAAATATTAGCCACTATATGAATAACCGCCAAACTATATACATATGTTTCTAAGAGAAATTATGAAGCTATATTTACAAATATCCTATTGTTTAGTATACTAGTTATTTCCTCCTCTTAATTAATTATTCTGCTATTATGGCTGCATGGCTCGATAATTCTTCTCAGCGTAGGGGTGTATGGGTGCAATCTACTTTATATGCTACAAATTTGAAGAATGTAAATATTGGACCATTACCTTTTAAGGAAAATATAAAAAAAAAGTGGCAGCTAAATTTTACATTGTTGGATAATGGATAATCAAGAGAGAAAACATAGTTTTGCTATATTCATAGATAAAAGAATAAGAGAAAACAAGTGCAATTTTATAGTACCAATTGGATAAACATGAAAGTAAAAGGAAATATAAAGTTTATCTTAGGCCATTTAATGGATTTGAATTCGATATTATAACTTATAATAGCCAAAACCGTGTGTACTTTGATCTATATCTCCAAAACCACACACCAGATCCTCCGTTGCCGGCCGGCCGCCCCCGTCGATTCCAACGACATGGCTTTCTAGCACACAAACGAGCTTGGCGAGCTCGTGGATGTTGTCTTCAACAGTTTGTCGCCGTATCAGGTGTGTACATCAAATTATTCTAATTGAGAAATGGTAGAGTGAGAATTCTTATTGTTTTTACCGCTTCCTTTCAGTTTGCGAGTTTTCTAGGAATCGACGTGTGAATGCGGTATTACGGGTGGGTGTGCGGAGTATCAACATTGTTTAGAAGCCAAATTTCTTATTCTACAATATTTAGACATACAAGAGACTAGAAGAGGAAGACCTAAGAGAAGCTAGAGCTAACTCAAGAGGCAACACGAAAGATGGAGGAAGCAATGAAGAAGGTGGTAAGAAGGCAGAGCTAGCAGATGTCACCACACGAAAGATGGAGGAAGCAATGAAGAAGCCTGAAATAAAAGCAGAATTAGCACACGAGTCAACCCGGAAGATGGAGGAAGCAATAAAGAAGGCTGAAATAAAAGCAGAACAAGCACACAGTCAATCCGGAACAAGGAGGAAGCAATGAAGAAACCGAGGATGCAAAGATGGAAATGAAACTTCATTTGGCCGATATCCTCCATGAACACAATATCATGGCCGATGCATCAACAATGAAGATGAAAAGGATAAAAAGATATGCTCCAAAATATGAAATGCATCTGCAGTACGCTATCGGTGCGATTGTTATACCCATCTCGGTTGTAATCTCAATGTTTGCGTTTTTAAGGTGCTCGAGATAGTCTGCAGTTGTGAACGAATTAACAATTTTGGGAGCCCCTTTTTTCGATAAAGATTTGGGGAGTCATTGTTGACGCAACTACGCATTTGTGTTTGAGTTAACTATCTATCTACTTAATTAAATTCAATTAAGCAATAATATACTTTACTCCCTAGAGCTTCAGCATTCTAGCTAGTCAAAAATCCGGATCCCCACCTATTCCACTCTTATGAACTCGGTTGAGCCTGCACCGGTGCCGACCGCACTTATACGACTATACATGTGCCACTCTTGAGCTATGTCGCCGCCGACCCCATTTCTTCCCGCTCCGGTGCCACCTCTTATCTATGTCGCTGCCATCCCCACTTATTCTCGCGTCGCCACGCCTGAGCTACGTCGCCCCCGAGGGAACCCATCACCTGCGCTGTCGCCGCGGGCACTAGTCACCTACAGCGCCAGCCCGGACGACTGCACATACAAAAAAAACTCACCTGTGACAAATAGTAGCTCCAACAATTTGAAAAGAACATAATAGATTGATAATCATTGGACATAACATTCAATATTCATCAGATCTCGGCAAACACAACATGTAGCATTACAATAAGATTATCTTGATCATGTAGGGCATCTCACAAGATCTAAACATGAGGCATAAAGAGGAGAAAACAACCATCTAGCTACTGCTATGGACCCGTAGTCCAAGGATGAACTACTCACGCATCATTCCGGAGGTGGGCATGGTGGTGTAGAGACCTCCGGTGATGATTCCCCCTCCCGACAGGGTGCCGGGGAGAGCTCCAGAACCCTCCCAACTACGGTCGATGATGACGGCGGTTGTGGATGTTTTTGGTGGAAAAGGCTCGTGTGTTTAGGGTTAACCCATTCGTGGAGAATATATAGGCGCGAGGGCAACGTCAGTTGGCGGCCAGTGGCCCACACCACCCCTGGGCGCGGCCAAGGGGGCGCCTCATGGTATGGGGCCTTTGTGGCCCCCCTTCGGGTCCCCTCCAGACTTCGTGTGCGTGACAACTTTCTAAGACTTCCGGGTTTCGAATCGTCCAATTCCGAGAATATTTCCAGAACAACTTTTCTGAAACTAAAAACAGCAGAAAACATGATTTGGCTATGTGGCATCTTATTAATAGGTTAGTCCCAGGAAATCGATAAAAATGACATAAAGTGTATAAGAAACATGTAGCATATGGCATGAAAATAAGATGGAATATCAGAAATTATGGATACGTTTATGACGTATCAGTGCCCATATTCCACACAAAGATGCATCTTGGAAGCACGGACAAATGTTGACAGAGAAAGTTTTCCTTTTCATTGAATAAAAAACCATTTTCCATTTTACGAGTGTCAAAATTGGTTTTTTTTTGTGAAAGACCTACTACAAATATGTTGCAAAACTTGGGAGCTGCATTTAAAAAAATACTGGACCATTTTATATGCACACATAACCAATTTGTTGCCTATGAAAAGGTTTCTATCCACCTCTTTTGAAAAACACAAGTTTCTGCCGATTCAGCTGAAAACGTGTCAAATTTGGACTACAACTGCCTCGTAATTTGCACACGATTTTTGGTAGAAATCAGTTTTAGGTACACAACTACCTGATTCGTCAGAGATACACCAAGATTTTATCAATATTCAACCCATAGCTACAAACCGTCTTGACTTTTTCCTCAAACCGGCTTAGAAAAATCCAGAAAAGTCAAATAAAATCCAAAATGATGCAATACCTTCGTGTGGTGTCATTATATATGTCCTAGTACCAACAAAAATAATAAATTTGGAATACGATAGTTGGGTTGAAAATGTGTTCACAGAATTGAGCTATCTCCTCCGAGCATTCTAGGGTTTTGGGCCAAATGACAAGTGTTATGGCCAAATCCATGGCATAGTTTGTTGAAATGTGCCCATATTTCACACAAACATGCATCATGGAAGCACAGACAATGTTGACACATAAAGTTTTCCCTTTCATTGAATAAAAAACCATTTTCTATTTTGTGAGTGTCAAAAATGGGTTTCTTGTGAAGGACCTACCACAAATATGTTGCAAAACTTGAGAGCCGCATTTAAAAAAATGCTGGATCATGTTATATACACAAATAACCAATTTGTTGCGTATGAAAAGGGTTCCATTCACCTCTTTCTAAAAACACAAATTTCTCCCGATTCAGCTGGAAACGGGTCAAATTTGAACTACAGGTGCCTCGTAGTTTGCTCATGATTTTTGGCAAAAATAATTTTTAGGTACACAACTACCTATTTCATCAGAGGCAACTGGAATATTGTTTAATGAGTTGAGGAGTGATTTTGCGTTGAAGGATCTTAGGAACCTTGGGTATTGAAGTTAAATGAGTTGGTAAACTCAAGAAAAGTATGCCTCGGATATTTTGACTCGTGTAGGCATGAAGCAATGCAAACCGTCAGCTACTCCACTTTCCACCAAATTTTTTGTTTCTACATGAGGGTGAATTGTTGAGTCGTGGTAATTCAACTCGGTATAGAAGTGTTGTAGGAACGTTGCAGTATACCTGATATATATATTTTTAGTTAATAAGAGCATCTCTAACAGCAGCCCTTTATAGGGAAACCACTTTGGGTGTTTTATGGCTGCCTATTTATGTTTTAGGGCAGCAAAACGGCTGCTGCTTTTCCAGCTGACCAAGATAGGGCACCGCACTGCTCCAACGGCTGCCCTATATAGGGCATGGCTGCGACCAAACTACCTCCATATTTTGTATATGTTTGCACAATATCTCAACAAAATATATGATAAATAGCTAAAATAAATTAAAACAAATAATAGTTCAATAATACTTAATTATTACACGAATGGTTCATCGAATGGTTCAACAGGTTGCTCACAAATCATCACACAACAACAAGTTTCATCACATACAAACACATAAAAATCAAGTGCAAGACTTTGATCTTTGACTTCCATACCATGCCCACCACTCCTCCATTAGATTTTTCTGAAGATCTATGTGCACATCGGCGTCATGAATGTCACGGTAGGCATACAAGAAGCGCTCAATCCGGTCTCCACCTCTCTTAGGACGCACCGGACGTCCCACCAACTCATAGGTACAATAGACTCACATTCCGGCCACGCTCATCTTGTATAATCATGTTATGCATGATTATACATGCAGTAATGATATATCAAAGCATCTCTTGATCTCAAAACCTCGCGGTCCCCTGACAATAGCAAATTGGGCTTGTTGAATCCCAAGTTCCCTCTCCACATCTTTCCTTGCTGCCGCTTGAGCACTATAAAATTCACATTCCTTTTTACCTTCGGGGGCAACTATGGGCTTCACAAATGTAGCCCACCGCGGATAGATCCCATATGCAAGATAGTACCCGTGTTGTATATGCGGTTCTTGGCTTGGAACTCCACAGGTGTTGACTGACCGAGGCAAGCTTGGCAAACAGAGGAGATCGCTGAAGAACATTGATATCATTGCATGAACCGGGCATTCCAAAGAAACATGCCATATCCATGTCTCATGATCAGCCCGGCCTCTAAAAAAATGGTCGAGTCATTCTATTGCCCTTTAAACTGTCCATGACATGCCGCAGGACAGTTCTTCCCACCTCCAGTGCATACAATCTATGGAGCCAAGCATACCGGAATCCTCGGCGTTGTTCATCTCCAAGATCATCGTTGTGTCCTCAGCATTGGGAGCTCTAAGAAACTCAGGGCCAAAGATTCAACCACTACAAGCGCAAACCGCTTGACGCATTTGATGCTCTAACTCTCACTCATGGCCAAATGGTCATCAACAAGATCAGTCGGGATCCCATATGCCAGCTGCCGCAATGCGGCTGTCACCTTCTGCAATGTGCCATGCCCAAGCTCTCTGGAGGCATTCCTCTTTTCCACAAGAAATTGTCATGTGCTTTCACCCGCTCGGCAATTTCATTGAACAAACGGAGAGACATCCGGAACCGGCGGCGGAACATACACTCGGGGTAAATCGGATTGGAGTTGAAATAGATGCGCATGAGCATATTGTCGGCTTCAATGCGCTCCCTCCAAATGTTCTCACGGCCATAGACCAAACCCCCATGTTTCGGTTTCTTGCTCTTGTGCAAAGCAGAATCAAAGCAATATCTTCCTCGTACTCCAAATCATACTCCTCATCGGACGAATCATCAAATAAATCCATCTAGAAGTAAGCACATCAATTAAAATTCTAATCCTAAACAAACTGAAAAAAGAAAAAAATTGAGGGTCACATTACCTCAAACACCTTCCCCGCGGCCGAGCCGGTGGGTGGCAGCGAAGTCGCCGTCTGGCTGCAGCTAGCCCGCCCAGCCGTCGCAGAGAGTTTCCGGCGCCATGGAACCGTGTTGGAGTGACGCGAGGTAGCGGTGGCCGCGAATCGACGGTGAGCACCAACTTCGGGCGCGGCGGCAGCGGCAGCGATTTCGGTCATCGGCGGCGAGATCCGGCTACCTACGGCGCTGCAGGGTCAGGCGATGGACGGTCGGCGTCCTTGGCTGGTGGCGGTCTACCAGCGAGGAATTTGTGTGGGGCGGCGGAGAAGTGTCGTGCGGGGGCGGGCAGTGAAATGTCCAGTTGCAGTTAGCCGTGCGCGCGTGGGTTGGAATTTGGGGAAACCCCTTTGCTGCCCCAAATATACATCACTTTTCTACAATTTAGGGCAATGCCCTAAATTTTTTTTTGGCCGCTGATCTATTTTGGGAAGCCCGTTGGAGACCGATTTTTGCCGTTTTCTGCCCTATATGACAGGTTTTATACATCCGTGCCCTATAAAGGGCTGTTGTTAAGATGCTCTAAGGTGTGTCAATTTTTGCATTCTCCTACTACTTTACAATTTAGGGCATGCCCTAAAGTGCATTCTAAGGTTATTAAGATACATCGAGAGGACTACAGCCACTGGTCTCAAGTTTAGTAAGTCACCGTCATCTCTTTGAGTGCTTTTTCTGATGCTGATTGAGCAGAATTTCCGGATGATAGAAGCTCGAAAGGTGGTTTTGCAGTATTTTGTTGGCTATAACATTCTATATATCTTGTAGTGCGAGCAAACAAGCAATAGTGTCCATGTCAAGTACATAAGCGAGTATAAGTCATTTGCTAATGTGATTGCAGAGGTAGTACGGATAGAATCTTTAATTGATGAACTTGGTGTTGATCATCCTCAAACAACATGTCCGAGGTGTGATAATTTTGGAGCAACATATCTCTTAGCTAATCCGGTGTTCCATAAAAAACAAAACATAATTAGATTGATTTTCATTTTTTTGAGAGAACCATGTTGCGCAGAAATTATTGGATATTCGGTTTATTCCAACAGGTGATCACGTGGAAGATGAATTTACGAAATCTTCAAGAGCAAGCTCAGCTTGAAAATGGTAAGATTGATGTATATTTGGGATATAAACTGTGTTTTGGGATTTTGCTTGACTTGTGACGATCCGTTATAATCCCTGTAATTGTGGTCGTTTCTGGTCTCTGTATTAACACACAACGCGAGCCGAGAGAAAGGCCAAAACCTGTAGCGTGGACTTGATACATTGAACGGGACTCCCGGGATGGAGCAGGAGCAGGTGCGCTCCCGCGACACGCAGGGCGACCCGCCGGGCGACCAACCGGCGCCCACCGCCCCAGTCCTCCTCCTCACAACCACAGCCCATCCCACGACCCCCACCCACGCCACCTCCACCCACACGTTGGAGCTCGTCCTCCCCACCGGCGGCGGGCCGGAACCGCCGGCTGGCGGCGCAGATCGAGGCATCGCGGCGAGGCCACCAGGTGAGTCCTTCCAGAGCTATGTCCTAGAGCACTTCCACTCCATCGTCTCCTTCCTCCCGTCCTCCGCCCTCTGCTCCTTGATCCCAGGCCTAATCTGGATCACCCCCCCGTCCCCCTCCCCGAAGTTCAATCTGAGCTCCGCCCGCAACCTCGCCAACTTCTTTCTCTGCGCCTCGCCTGAACGGCTGCTGGTCCTCCCGGTGGCGCACAACGTCTTCGAGATCCAGCTCGCGAGCAGGAACGTCGCGCGCTACGTTCTCGCCGTGGGCGGCCGGCAGGTCAACGGCAGATTGATCTTCCACCCCTCGGCGGCGGCGGCCTGCGCCGCTGCTGCGGCTCTCTCTCCTTCGCATTCACTGCCCCCAACCACTGGACACGTGGCGGCACCCAGGCGGAAACGCCCCCCCCCTAACTCTGCAACTTTCTGCGCCAGGGATCCTCCCGATCCCCGCGCTTTCGGAGTTTATTTCTCCTGCCCCCTTCGTCCCGTCCCATCCTGCCTCCGCTGCGGGCATGTCAAGCCCGTCCGGCGCGGTAATGGCCCCTGTCGGAGCTGCGCCCCTCGTCGAAATCGAGGCGCCGCCCTCCCCCAACGCCTTCACTGCGAGTCCCATCCCCCACCGGCCGCCCTACCTTGATGCTCTACTTACCCCCGCCCCTGAACGCTCTCGATCTACGCCAGCCTCCCCTCCTTTACTATCGCTTGACGGGTGCTTCCGCTGCCTATCTCTGCGCCACCTCGTCCGCGACTGTAGAGACCCTGTCCGTTGCCGTCGTTGCCGTGGCTCCGGGCACCGAGCCAAGAACTGCGAGATGCTGTGTCGCCGTGCCTCCTCCGTGCCCACTCCCCGCCGGTCCACCGCCCCCTCCACCCACAGTGCCTCCTGGCCCGCAACCCACACCCGCACCACCTCGCCACCACCGTCGCCACGCCCCACCCACCCTTACCCTGCAGCAACCACCGCCCCCACCCTGTCCCCCATCAGGATGCAGCCGCTCTCCCCCCGCGGGCCGCCGCTGCGTGATATCCACATCACTTTCCCCCCAAGCCCGGTGGCCGCCGCGTCTCAACCTGCCAGCCCCCCTGGGGCCGCCGCTGCGAGCGTGCAGGCCGCGTCTGACCCAGGACTGGCCTCGTCTGAGGCGGGTTCAGACGCCACGCGGGTGTCACTGCCTGCGGACTCCGAACGCCCCGAGCTCGAGGAGATCTTCATGCCCCCTGGCGACATGGAGGCAACGCGCAGGCTCGCGGTCGTCTTCCTCGACCCTCCAGGTGGCTTCTTAGCGCCTGCGAGCTCCATTGGCGTCGCTCTCTTCCGCGCCATGCCTCAGCTTCAGATCGAGCTCCTCCCCTCCGGCGTGGGGGCCATGTACGCTCGTTTCCGGTCACATGCAGCTAGGGAAGCGGCGATCGCGCGCGGGGACATCTGGCTTGACGACGTGCGCATCACCCTGGCTCGCGAGGAGGTGGCTGCCCGCGCTCCCGCGCCGGTGATGATGTGCGCGCTCATTGCTGCTTCGCCCTTCCCGCCGGAGCACATGAACCCCATCGGGGTTGCTGCTGCTTTTGCCAAAGTCGGAGAAATCCTGGAGATAGACCCCCTGAACCTCTCGGGCCGCAACCTTGCTTCCCTCTGCGCGGTGGTGGCTCTGCAGGATCCGCGTGCTGTTCCTCACGACATCTGGCCAGTGCGTCGCGGTGTCAACACTCGCGTCTGCCAGGTCACCGTTGTCCGCGTCTGGCCGATCGAAGACTCCTTCGCTGACGGCAACTACCTCAAGTTCTTCGCGCCGCCGCAGCCTCCTCCGGTCCACTTCCGTCAGCCATTCCTGTTTGGATACCCCATTGCTCAGCGGGAGGACGCTGGCTCCGACCAGGTCGAGTCGGAGGAGGATAGCAGCAGGTTCAGCCCGCACAGGCACGGGGGTGTGCGTCGCATGATGGCGCACCCGGAGCAGCGGGTTCTGCAGCTATCTGCACCCCCACCCTCCCTCCAATCCTCACCCCGTACCTCCTCGGGATCGGCGGACTCCTCCGTCTTCAGCTCCGGTGCCCCCAGCTCGGTGATCACGCTCGCCTCGCCCCTTCCAAGCTCCCCGCCTGCATTCACGCAGGCCCAGCGTCCAGATATGGGCGCACTGGACAAGGAGGGTGGTGACGAAGGCTGGCTCACCGTCGCGGGCTCGGCGCGTGGTCGCCGCAAGGCTAGGGTGCGCGCGAAGAAGGATGCGGCCCAGCAGGTGGTGAGGAAGAGCGAGCGTCTCGCCGGCAAGGAGCCTGCTCGCCACGTCGACGCTGTCGCCAAGGCCACCATGGTCCGCGAGCTGCGCGACTCGCTCAAAGGGTGCTCCGCGGCGCTGCGCAACCACGTCACCACGGCCAAGATCTTCAGGGCCGTTGCGAAGCCGCTGGGAATGAAGTCTGTGTCCGACCTCGCTGCGGCTGCGCTTGGATCGGCTCACGCGGTGGGCTCTAACGTAGATGTTTAGTCCAGTTCTGCGAACTGGCGGCGGCGCCGCGCGCGGCGCTGCGCTCTACTCCTGTATCCCCTTTAATCCTGCTCGTTGCCTCGCCTGTGAGGTAACGAAGACTGTCGAACTAGGTGCTCGCCGTGAAAATGGATAGCACAACCCCGCTCAAACTCCTTCTTGCCTCCTGGAATGTGCGTGGTCTCGGGGACGACGACAAATGTGCGATCGTGTCTGATAACATCCTCGCCGCTCGTCCCTCTGTTCTTTGCGTTCAGGAAACTAAACTGCAGACGCCCACTGCAGCAAAGCTTCGCTCCTTTCTCCCCCCGTTCCTCTCTGATCACGCCGTCGTGGACGCTGATGGTACCCGTGGAGGCATGGTCACCGCGTGGGACACCCGTCTCCTTGCTCTCGTTTCCACCATTGCCAATTCCTTCAGCCTGACAACGAAACTGCAATCGACCACGTCTGACACCGTTTTCACCATAACAAACATCTACGCGCCTGCTGATCACGCCCGTACTGATGAATTCGTCGCGGAAATGATCGATCTCCTCCCTCTTATCTCTGGCCCGTGGATTCTGCTTGGGGATTACAACCTGATCCGCCACCCTGCCGAGAAAAACAACGCAAATTTCAACCGCGGGCTCGCCGCCAAGTTTAACGCCATGATCCAGGCCATGGCGCTTTTCGAGCTCCCCCTCCTAGATCGTATGTTCACCTGGACCAACTCCCAGGCTGTTCCTGTCCTTGCGCGGCTGGATCGAGCTCTGTTCAACCAGGAATGGAACCAAGCTTTCCCCGACTCGGCGCTGACCTCCCTCCCCCGCCCCACATCTGACCATTTCCCTTTGCTTGTCACTGCATCCACACAAATCCCTCGCTCGCAATGCTTCCGTTTCGAGAATGCGTGGCTCATCGATCCCACCTTCCTCCCTGCCACCATCTGCTCTTGGACTCGCTCTGTGCCCTGCCGCAATGCTGCTGCAGATATCGCCGCCAAAGCTAAGCGATTCCGCTCCGCCGCCAAGGTATGGAAACGGGCACACGGTCATGTTCCTATCAAAATCAACAACTGTAAATTCCTTCTCCTGCTTTTCGACTCGTTCGAAGAGGGCCGTCGTCTCTCTAATGCTGAACAGGGCCTCCGTCACGCCGCTCGGGACACGCTTGCGCTGTTGATCAAACAGCGGGCCGCCTACTGGAAGCAGAGAGGGAAGTTCCGCGCGATCAAGGAGGGCGACGAGAACACTAAGTTCTTCCACGCCAAAGCTTCCCAACGTCTCCGCCGGAACGCGGTCAGGACGTTGGAAGTGGACGGCGTCCCCGTCATCGATCACGAAGGCAAGGCTCGGGCCCTGCATGGCTTCTACGCGGGCTTGCTGGGGCGGGCACGGCCCACCAGCTGGGCGTTCGACCTCGACGCTCTGTACGCCGGGGCGCCGTCCGCCCGTGCCGCCCCGCTGGTTGCCCCCTTCGACCGCAAGGAGATCCTCGCCGCGCTCAAAGGGATGGACTGCGGCAGTGCGCCTGGTCCTGACGGGCTGGGCCCTAGCTTCTACCGAGCGGCGTGGGTGCACGTCGCTGCGGACCTCGAGCTGCTGTTCGCCGCCTTCCACAACGGCACGGCGGACCTGAGGTGTATCAACAGGGCGCACGTCGCGCTCCTGCCCAAAACCATTGGGGTGCTGTCGCCGAGCTCGTTCCGCCCAGTGTCCCTGCAGAACTGCTCGATGAAGATCATCTGCAAAGCACTGACCTCGCGCCTGCAACTGCAAATTGACGAGCTAATCGATGCAAACCAGTCTGGGTTCATGAAGGGCAGGAGCATATCGGAGAACTTCGTGTTCGCGTGCGAGCTCGTGCAGTGCTGCCACAAGCGCAAGACCCAATCTGTTGTGCTGAAACTTGATTTCGCGAAGGCTTTCGATTCTGTGGACTGGAGCAGCCTGAGGAAGATCCTGGAAGCTAGGGGCTTCCCCTCGATGTGGTGTGACTGGATGGACGACATTTTCAACTCATCCATGTCTGCCATTCTTCTCAACGGGGTGCCTGGCAGCTGGATCAACTGCAAACGGGGGCTCAGGCAGGGTGACCCGCTGTCGCCATACCTCTACCTGCTCGTGGGAGACCTTCTGCAACGCCTGTTCCAAGCTGACGACGTCCTGCACCACCCTCTGTCTGCTGATTGCAAATGCCCGGTGCTGCAGTACGCAGATGATACTCTGATCATCTTCGCGGCTGGGGTGGAGCCAGCTAGGAGAGCGAAACGGCTGCTGGACCAGTTTGCTGCGGCCACCGGTCTCGCGATCAACTTTAGCAAGAGCACAATGGTTCCTATGGCCTGCGATGCAGCTCTGATCGAGGGGATGCGGGAGGAGCTGGGCTGTCGCGTCGAGGGCTTCCCACAGACATACCTCGGCCTTCCGCTGCACGACGGCAAGCTGAAACTGGAGCATTTTACCCCCCTCATCGCCAAGATTGACAAGTATCTATCAGGCTGGTGCGCGCTGCTGCTCTCTTCCGGCGGCAGGATCGTCCTCCTCAATGCTGTTCTCGACGCTCTGCCCGCGTTCGCCATGGGGGCTGTGGAGCTCCCGGCCCCGCTGCTTCGCGCGATCGATGCGTTGCGCAGGGCGTTCCTCTGGAACGTCGAAGGGCGCGCGTCGGGGGCAAAATGCTTGGTGGCGTGGCCTCTTTCTGTCGCCCCAGGGAGGAGGGCGGCTCGGCATCAAATGCCTTGAGGTGCAAACACCTGCCTCCAGCTCAAGCTGCTGCATCGGCTTCATTCGGCCCCGAGCTCGCCGTGGGCCTCCTGGGCTTGGGCACGGTGGATGGCCCCCGTCGCGGCGGGAGAACGGCGAGACGCTGGGTCACTGGAGCTCGCATGCGGCTCTCGCATGCCACTGTACCAGGCGATCTCCACCCCCACGGTGCGCGACGGGCGTCGCACGTGCTTCTGGCATGATGATTGGCTGGGCAAGGGAGCGCTCGGCGCCGCGTTCCCGGCCCTGCTCTCGCACGCACGCCGTCCACTGGCGTCGGTGTCTGAGGTGCTCGAGACTGGCCTTCGCGCCTCTCTGGTTGCGCGGCTCACCTCGGTGGCTGAGCGCAGCTCGCCGTCGTCCTCGACTGCTGGTTCAGGTCGCCCTCGAGCCTGGAGACGACACGCGCACGCTCGCCCGCAGCCGAAAGAAGGGCGGTGGCGTCGACGTCGGCGCGCTCTATCGCCTGCTCCAGTTCGGCGGCGTCGCGGTGCCGTCGCTGCTTCGTATGGTGGATTCGCGCCATCAAAGGCGAAGTTCTTCGCCTGGCTGCTGTCCAATCCCGAATTCAATCGCGAGCATCCCTGCTGAAGAAAAATGTCCTCCGAGGAGAAGCTGCGTGCCCTGTCTGCGGCGACGCGAATGAAACGGCGTCGCACATCATCTTCGCCTGTGCGTTCGCGCGCGTCTTCTGGACCCATGTCGGCGGGAGGTTCCCTCCAAACGCTGACGTGCGGTCTCCCTGACTACGAGCCCCCCTCGGAGTCACCGGAGCTACCGCGTCGTCCTTCTCATCCTCTGCTGCTGGAACTTGTGGAAGCATCGCAACGGGTGCGCCTCAACGCGATCAACCCTCCCTCCCCCGGGTCCTTGCGAAGTGCAGGGAGGACGCCGTGCTCTGGCGACAGCGTGCGCCACGGGGCGTGCGAAGTGATACTGAAGGCTGGGAGGCGCTGCTGTGTGCTCCAGGCCTCCCCCCCTCTGTCTGAATTTTCGTCTGTATCCTGCTATCTGCCTTTCCCCCCCCCCCCCCCCCCCCCCCCCCCCCCCCCCCCCCCCCCCCCCGCTGTAACCCAAACTTGCTGTACCTCTGGCTATTGAGCCAAAAATTTTTGCAATGAGAAAAATTCAGGTGGGATTCCCTCCCCCCCGGTGACCAGTCAAAAAAAAAAACCTGTAGCGTGTCTTGATAATCATCTGGTCAGGATAGTGATTCTACAGGAGCATTTGATTCTCACAACACACTCAATGCTGAGAACCTAAATTTATCTTGCATCTAGGCGTCGTGTTGTACTCCAGTCTTACGCACGTATTAGACTTTAGATGGAAATCCAAACGTGTGTCTCTCTCTCATGTTAATTCGCCCTCCCTATATAATGACGTTATTTAACCGGCCAGTCGATAACAAATCAACAAACTCGCTTGTCCTTTTTGTGTTACATAGAACTGCGGACATGGCGAGATCTACGTTTTTCTGCCATTTGCCCTTTCATTGATGCTTCTGTTGGTGACGCTGCAGTTGTGCATCACACCTTCAATGTACTCCAATTGGCTTAGTGAAGCACCCTTCTTTTCATATATGCATGCAGTTCTGTCCTTCATATATCATGCGTGTACGTTCTTTGAATTTCATGTTTGACCACCAGGTGGGGAACCTTTCTATTAGCCAGCTCTGCCGGCCGACAGGATCATCACGGCGGTGAACGGCCAGCTAACCCGGCCCGGCGATCAGGTCAGCGAGGGCGACACGGTAGTTGTACGCCTCGTCAACGAGTCACCCTACAGCATGACCAACACTGGTAAATCACTTGCATGCAAAATAAATACACATGTGATTTTCTGTACTCAGCTACTACAACTTTCTCTATCCGGAAACAACCCGCTATATCGGAAGTTGCACGAAAATGATCTCAGCTCGGATTCAATCAGAGATGAATTTAACCGCAAGTTGTGGAAGCAGGCTATGGAAAAAAATAGCGCGCTATTTCGGCGCTAATAGCACGATGTAGCATATCTGGAGGGTCCACGCTAAATTTTTACACTTTTGTTTTGTTATTGCGCTATCACGAAATATCATACTATATCACGCTAAAACGGCGTAACGTATACGCCTATTATTTTTCATCCTATCGGTGCACAAATGCCCGAGTTTTCCACCTTAGGAAGAAGAAAAAGGTTGCCCCATGTTTTTTGGCGATGAAAACAATCGTGAATATGACATCACTAGATTTATAATTCTGAATAAGTAATTTATACTGTATTTTTTTCCATAGGATGTTGATGTTAGAATCTAACCAATTCGAGACCAATTTTTAGGCAGTTATATATATATGTTCTGACCTTTTTGAACTATATCATTTATTTTTATTTAATCCTTCAATTTTTTTAGATATATTTGATAGTTTTTTAACGCTATTTTGATATATCACGCTATAGCGTGCGTAGGCATCTGAAGGAGGCTGCCGCTATTTCTCATAGCACACCATTTTTTTTCTTGATGCAGGCACGGCATATTCCAACGCGGCACTCAGTGGGCAGACGGGCCGGCAATGATCGCAATGTCCCGTCCGACCAGGCGGCAACTACACGTACAGCTTCAATGTCACTGGCAGGAGGGCACGCTGTGGTGGCACGCCCACATCTCCTTCCTTCGCGCCACAGTCTATGGCGCCCTCGACATCCTGCCCCGCAGCGGCTACCCTTCCCTAAGCCCGACAAGGAGAGATTGTGATGCTGGGAGAGTGGTGGAACGCAAACGTCTTTGACCGCAGCAAATGGCGTTCCTCACCGGATTGTCGGCACGACAAGCCGATGGCCACACGATCAACGGCAAGCCGGGTGACCTCTACAACTGCACCGCCCCGAACCGTACGTGTCTCTCTGCTCGCAGACTGACCTACCCTAGAGATGCAGGATGGAGATGTTGTGCGACGTAGTTATAATTTCTGTGCTGCGTTGCAGAGACGCACAAGTTTGAGGTGCGGCAGAACCAGACGTTCCTGCTCCGGATTATTAACGCTGCGCTCAACACACCATTCTCTCAAGGTGGGAACCACAGCTTCACCGTCGTGGCGGCGGACGCGTGTACAACACCACGCCGTACAAGACCAACGTGGTGGTGATCGCGCCTGGGCAAACAGTGGATGCGCTCATGGTCGCGGACGCGGCTGTTGGGCGCTATACATGGCGGCGTCTCCCTACGACACGCGATTCCAGCAGCCATCGTTTAGCAGACTGCCACCACGGCGTGCTGGAGTACGTTGGCGCACCCAACACGACCTTGCCGCTTGCCCTGCCGCCGCTGCCGGAGTTCAGGGACACGGACCGCCCACAAGTTCCTCTCCAACCTCACGGCTCTAGTGCTACCTGGTAAACCGGCCGTCCCGCTCGCGGTCGACACCCGTATGTTCGTCCATCGGCTTGGGCGTCGCCGACTGCCAGCCCGAGCAGACCTTGTGCAACCGGAGCACTACAGTGTTCGCGGCCAGCATGAACAACGTGTCCTTCGTGTCCCCAAGAAATACGTCCATGCTCCAGGCCTACTACAGCAACATGACGGCCGGTGTCTACACCCGCAACTTCCCCGACAGGCCACCACTCGTCTTCGACTACACCTCCGACGAGAGCGACAACGCCACCTTGCAGTACACGAGAAAGTCGACCAAGGTGAAGACTCTCGAGTACAACGAGACGGTGGAGATGGTGCTCCAGGACACGCGGCTCATCGCCAAGGAGAACCACCCCATGCACCTCCATGGCTTCAACTTCTTCGTCCTCGCGCAGAGCTTCGGCAACTACAACGAGACCACGGCGGTGCCGCAGTTCAACCTCGTCAACCCGCAGGAGCGCAACACCATCGCCGTCCCGACCGGTGGTTGGGCCGTCATCCGTTTCGTCGCGAACAATCCCGGTACAATACAACACAGAAAATATAAATTATATCTGTGAAAATCATGTTTCACGAGTTATGTTTGTTTGTTTGTTTGTTTTTGTGTGTGTGTGTCTGTGTAAATTACAGGGATCTGGTACATGCACTGCCACTTTGAAGCCCATCTTGATTTCGGGCTGGGCATGATATTCGAGGTTCAGGATGGGCCGAGTCCGGATACTTCTCTGCCGTCGCCGCCTGAAGACCTGCCGCAGTGCTGATGAACACGGACCATTTGCGTTTGCTATATATATAAACGATAACTCAATAAACCAAACAAGATGTTCCAACAAAAAGTAAACCAAGGAATCTAGCATATTTACAATAGAATTTTAGGGCTGGGTTTGGTGTTTAAGCGGTCATGAGTTCCGCGATACTTGTTGGCTGCAAGTTCCCTCTTGGATTGTGACCAGAATACGACATACTTTTGTAATTGTCATTTCGTCCATATATATAAGTGTGAAGCGAGTGAAGAACATTCTTCTAACTTCGTTTGATATTGAATCATTCTAGACCTGTAAGTCCTGCCTACTCGCCAAAATGACAAGGGCATGTTTCTGAAAGAGTTACGTGAGGGTGTCCAACTACTGGAACTCGTACATACTGTGATTTATGTGGACCAATCAGACTAACATAGGTGGCTATCGATCACTAATGAGAGTAGATATGGATATGTATAATTTATTTAACATAAGTGGAAATCTTAAAAAAAAAGTTTAAACAATTTCAAAATGCGCTTCTGCTTCAGTCCTCCCTTTATTCCGATCGACGACTGAGATTTGACGATACTTTTTCGCCATAAGCGTATAATCATATTGGTATAACCCGTTTGAAACTAAGGATGGCAATTTTAACCGTGGGTACAGGTATTCACGGGTATTCTACCCGTATGGGCAGGGTGTGGATACTATTTTATACCCATGGGAAGTACCCGTACCATACCCGTCAAGTCATGGGTAGGTCATGGGTATCGTGCTGTACCCGTGGGTATACCCGTACCCTGCCCATTTATTTGACATGTGGGCCACTTTGACCATATGTAGCCTAGCAGGAAGCAGCCCACAAGGCCATGACCTCAAGTTCCAGGCGAAGGGTCGGTCGAAGTGTCCTCGTAATCCCCTCGTGTCCCAATTCTCCGCAAACTACAATCACTCATTGATCCTCTCATCTTCCAAATACTCAAATTAAGGAGATAAATTTCCAGCGATGAGGCATACAATGGATCGAAATGATATTTTTGTCAAATGTTCTATCAATGTATATAATAGCTTGTGTACCCGTTGGGGGTATCCAATGGGTACGGGTATCCGCCGGGTATGGGTATGGGTAGAGTCTCATACCCATGGGTACGAGTCTGGGTAGTTTTCTACCCGTTGACTATACGGGTATGGATATGGTACTGCTCTACCCGCCCCATACCCTACCCATTGTCATCCTTATTTGAAACCCGTATGGCCCATTCACCCCTTGTAGAAATACGACCGTCTCTATACAATGTTATGAAAAGGAAATGCGGTTGTGGGACGGATGGCTCTTCTTCTGAGGCGATTGCTAAAACGGGCCGCCATGGCGGTGGTCTCGACCTTGATACAGAAGGAGTGCCTACCTCACGGGAGCACTGAACGGCGTTCGTTTCTCCCTGTCCCTCTTCTTCTGAGGCGATTGCTGACACGTGCCGCCATGCCGGTGTTCCGAGCTTGATACCGACCCCGAGGAAGGGCGGCTACCTCACGGGAGCATTGTATGGCGTCTGTTTCTCCCTGTCCTTTCTCTCTAGCATAGAGCGCGGCCATTACTTAGAGCTCCCGTCCCCCAGATGGGATCGACATAAGAGATTCCTCGCCTTCGATCTCGCTTCATGGCGAGAGGGAACCAGGAGATGGAAGAGGAATTGACCCTAGAGGAAGCCAGGAGGGTGATTTAGAGAGTTCCATGCGTTGCGAGCGCATGGAGGTGGTGCGAGGCCAGAGGAGGAGGATGGCCCTTCCCGCGTCGTCGTACTCAAGGTGGGAGGGGGTCCGATCCGAAGAGCAGCTGGTCCGCCTCAGGCTGAGGGTGGGTCCCACAAGGGAGGTCCCAACGATCCAGATTCAGGTGATCCAGGTGCAAACCACGGTGGAGGGAATCCGATTGCTAGCGGATGTGGGTGTCGCGGAGCAGGAGGAACAAGCCGCGCGGTGGAACTGGAATCGTCGTCGTGGAGATGGGCGGTGAGTTTCATCACTTGGGTCCTTACGAATAGGGAGCACATGGATGGCGGTCAGAGTGGAGCCAGATAGTCTGGCGCTAAAGATGACATAGTGTGTTGGATTTTCTAGAGCTTGCCGCTAGGTTTGCCAAACCCGGGTGGCAATCGGAGGTGAACCGGACAGTATGGCTAGAGGTGAGCCCGGGTGGCGGCCGTACGGTACATGGTTGGAGAACGGTGGACACTTTCATTTTTTTCTTGGCGGATGTAGGTTTTGAGATGTACTCTAGGAGAATTAAATCTTGTGTGAACACTACTCTGTTTAACTAATAAATTTCGTAACTTCACTATCATTGTTCAAATTTTAATCAGTAGAAATTTACCATGTGTGAAAATGAATTTATGTTTGAAAATGGTATGAATGTATGTGTTACTGATTTCAATTAAATTTACTGGTGTTGAATTTTGGAGCCAATCCATATTTTGCTTTGGTTTTATTGTGTAGTACCTAGATTTAACTAGTTTGATATTTAGGGTTAAAGATTTAGTTTGGTAAATCTTATAGTTTTTAGCCTTTTCTGCCTATAAAATAGACTTTGTAATATTTCCTTCTATTATAAAATTTTATTAGAATTGTGTTATTACCATGTTTAGCTTAATATTTTTCCATAGGATTCTTATAGCAGTAACAAGTTTGTTTGTTAATGCACGTATTGCCGTGTTAAACATTCAAAGGAAAACATCTTCTCATTACAAGGAATGGACCTAATAAAACATTCCACCTATATTTGATATTCTTATTTATTGGCACAACTTGCACACACGCCTACTATCATAGTTCAATTTCTGTTTGTCTCGATAATTTTCACCCCTGTTTGATAATGTCATGTCTACAGAAAAAATGGTCGATTGAACTACACTACCTAAATTTAAGAATATAGAGGGAAGAGATAATTATGCAATCTAGCATTGCAAGCTATTTTATTCGGTTTAAATATACTGAAATTCACTAAAAATTTATAAGGGGGAAGGATTACAAACAACAAGAGAGCATTCTGAACATGCAAAGATAACATAAATCAAAATACTACAATTACAATCACAGTTCAGCACACAAAATATAACAGTCTTAACAGTACTACGACAGCTTAATATAACATAGTCTTCACAATATGATCCTACTTCACACATATAGTACGATGACTACTTTAGTTCAATAGTCATACGATGACTTCACGGTACATACCAGTAAAGATAACACATGCAAATATTTAGTTGACGCTGAAGTCCCCCTGCAGCTTTATTTGCTTTTTCGCCTTACTCGTCGGCCTATGATGATGATGGGCAGTATTATACCCAGGAAGATAAGGGTCGGCGTCGCCAATCAAATAGGTCAGAAGGGCCCTGTGGCTTGCCCTAACCATAGGATTCTTTGAAACTATGGCTTCGCTCGTGGCATGTGCGATGAGGACATCCTTTTCTCCATTCTCTGGCATCTTGTCAAAGGGGCACATGAAATCCTTTGAAGTGAAGATCGTGAGGGCTCCATTCTGCAGCTTACGCAGAGTCTTCCTAGTGCACGAAGCCTCGTTCATGCAATCAACAATGTCACCAGAGTTGTACTGCATACGAGAAATAAATAGTGAGTATAATTTTCACCAGATTAAAAGGATATGTCTCGCTCAGCACGGCTTGTGAGAAATAGCGAGTTTATGATAGCAATTAAAAAATAAGCGACACCATCATCAAAGTGAGAAATAGAGTGTAAGAAGAAAGAGAAGAAGATGAGAGAGCAACAACTGGGGGAATCTATACTTCTTATAAAGCAAAACCCCACTAACATGCATTAATGATTTTTCTATCTCAACATGCAAGCTATCCACATCACACACTATCTTAGCCAATCAATTAGCCACGTCATCTCCGCTAGTAATTATGATATTACATATTTTCATGCCACATAACCATATCATCTTTT
Organism: Alopecurus myosuroides; assembly: GCA_028641055.1. Taxonomy (NCBI): domain Eukaryota; kingdom Viridiplantae; phylum Streptophyta; class Magnoliopsida; order Poales; family Poaceae; genus Alopecurus; species Alopecurus myosuroides. The sequence continues at coordinate 34,659 of JAPCYS010000907.1, forward strand.
TTTAACCATGTAATTATCCATGTCACTAATATTAATTTCTCAAAATATACAACAATTTCATGCGAATTAAATTTATTATATCGATTACGTGATCAACTGAATCTTGATAATGAAATATTTCATACACCATATACCCATTTCGTTTATAGAATATTTGTAAAGAGATACTCGCTGCAACGCGCGGTGTATTCTTCTAGTTTATACAATTCATATTTGCATTAAAAAAAATAAAAGGCAATATTGATTTCCATGACTTTCATGTAAACACGAGTTGTAGCCTTGTAGGTGTGAAAGAAAGGACTCATGTCTAGGTCAGAATAAATAGAATGTGGTTGCTTTCAATGAGTTAATCTGTAACACAATGCCACAACCATTATGTTCACCTATTTTTTGTATGTTCTCAAGTATTGGAGACAAGGTTCATGAGTTGAGGAAATTAAGTGTTGTAATTGTGTTTTTCCACACTTAATCCTATTAATATCCTTTAATCAAATTAAAAATTGAAAAATATTTCATATTATATTTCATAAGCACAAAAAAAAATCTGATATATGTGAAAACATAAAAAATTCTACCTATAAGTAACGTTCCAAAATTAAATCAGCGTGTACGCACATAAATAAAATATACATCAAAAATATTAGCCACTATATGAATAACCGCCAAACTATATACATATGTTTCTAAGAGAAATTATGAAGCTATATTTACAAATATCCTATTGTTTAGTATACTAGTTATTTCCTCCTCTTAATTAATTATTCTGCTATTATGGCTGCATGGCTCGATAATTCTTCTCAACGTAGGGGTGTATGGGTGCAACTTTATATGCTACAAATTTGAAGAATGTAAATATTGGACCATTACCTTTTAAGGAAAATATAAAAAAAAGTGGCAGCTAAATTTTACATTGTTGGATAATGGATAATCAAGAGAGAAAACATAGTTTTGCTATATTCATAGATAAAAGAATAAGAGAAAACAAGTGCAATTTTATAGTACCAATTGGATAAACATGAAAGTAAAAGGAAATATAAAGTTTATCTTAGGCCATTTAATGGATTTGAATTCGATATTATAACTTATAATAGCCAAAACCGTGTGTACTTTGATCTATATCTCCAAAACCACACACCAGATCCTCCGTTGCCGGCCGGCCGCCCCCGTCGATTCCAACGACATGGCTTTCTAGCACACAAACGAGCTTGGCGAGCTCGTGGATGTTGTCTTCAACAGTTTGTCGCCGTATCAGGTGTGTACACCAAATTATTCTAATTGAGAAATGGTAGAGTGAGAATTCTTATTGTTTTTACCGCTTCCTTTCAGTTTGCGAGTTTTCTAGGAATCGACGTGTGAATGCGGTATTACGGGTGGGTGTGCGGAGTATCAACTTGTTTAGAAGCCAAATTTCTTATTCTACAATATTTAGACATACAAGAGACTAGAAGAGGAAGACCTAAGAGAAGCTAGAGCTAACTCAAGAGGCAACACGAAAGATGGAGGAAGCAATGAAGAAGGTGGTAGAGAAGGCAGAGCTAGCAGATGTCACCACACGAAAGATGGAGGAAGCAATGAAGAAGCCTGAAATAAAAGCAGAATTAGCACACGAGTCAACCCGGAAGATGGAGGAAGCAATAAAGAAGGCTGAAATAAAAGCAGAACAAGCACACAGTCAATCCGGAACAAGGAGGAAGCAATGAAGAAACCGAGGATGCAAAGATGGAAATGAAACTTCATTTGGCCGATATCCTCCATGAACACAATATCATGGCCGATGCATCAACAATGAAGATGAAAAGGATAAAAAGATATGCTCCAAAATATGAAATGCATCTGCAGTACGCTATCGGTGCGATTGTTTATACCCATCTCGGTTGTAATCTCAATGTTTGCGTTTTTAAGGTGCTCGAGATAGTCTGCAGTTGTGAACGAATTAACAATTTTGGGAGCCCGTTTTTTCGATAAAGATTTGGGGAGTCATTGTTGACGCAACTACGCATTTGTGTTTGAGTTAACTATCTATCTACTTAATTAAATTCAATTAAGCAATAATATACTTTACTCCCTAGAGCTTCAGCATTCTAGCTAGTCAAAAATCCGGATCCCCACCTATTCCACTCTTATGAACTCGGTTGAGCCTGCACCGGTGCCGACCGCACTTATACGACTATACATGTGCCACTCTTGAGCTATGTCGCCGCCGACCCCATTTCTTCCCGCTCCGGTGCCACCTCTTATCTATGTCGCTGCCATCCCCACTTATTCTCGCGTCGCCACGCCTGAGCTACGTCGCCCCCGAGGGAACCCATCACCTGCGCTGTCGCCGCGGGCACTAGTCACCTACAGCGCCAGCCCGGACGACTGCACATACAAAAAAAACTCACCTGTGACAAATAGTAGCTCCAACAATTTGAAAGAACATAATAGATTGATAATCATTGGACATAACATTCAATATTCATCAGATCTCGGCAAACACAACATGTAGCATTACAATAAGATTATCTTGATCATGTAGGGCATCTCACAAGATCTAAACATGAGGCATAAAGAGGAGAAAACAACCATCTAGCTACTGCTATGGACCCGTAGTCCAAGGATGAACTACTCACGCATCATTCCGGAGGTGGGCATGGTGGTGTAGAGACCTCCGGTGATGATTCCCCCTCCCGACAGGGTGCCGGGGAGAGCTCCAGAACCCTCCCGAACTACGGTCGATGATGACGGCGGTTGTGGATGTTTTTGGTGGAAAAGGCTCGTGTGTTTAGGGTTAACCCATTCGTGGAGAATATATAGGCGCGAGGGCAACGTCAGTTGGCGGCCAGTGGCCCACACCACCCCTGGGCGCGGCCAAGGGGGCGCCTCATGGTATGGGGCCTTTGTGGCCCCCCTTCGGGTCCCCTCCAGACTTCGTGTGCGTGACAACTTTCTAAGACTTCCGGGTTTCGAATCGTCCAATTCCGAGAATATTTCCAGAACAACTTTTCTGAAACTAAAAACAGCAGAAAACATGATTTGGCTATGTGGCATCTTATTAATAGGTTAGTCCCAGGAAATCGATAAAAATGACATAAAGTGTATAAGAAACATGTAGCATATGGCATGAAAATAAGATGGAATATCAGAAATTATGGATACGTTTATGACGTATCAGTGCCCATATTCCACACAAAGATGCATCTTGGAAGCACGGACAAATGTTGACAGAGAAAGTTTTCCTTTTCATTGAATAAAAAACCATTTTCCATTTACGAGTGTCAAAATTGGTTTTTTTTTGTGAAAGACCTACTACAAATATGTTGCAAAACTTGGGAGCTGCATTTAAAAAAATACTGGACCATTTTATATGCACACATAACCAATTTGTTGCCTATGAAAAGGTTTCTATCCACCTCTTTTGAAAAACACAAGTTTCTGCCGATTCAGCTGAAAACGTGTCAAATTTGGACTACAACTGCCTCGTAATTTGCACACGATTTTTGGTAGAAATCAGTTTTAGGTACACAACTACCTGATTCGTCAGAGATACACCAAGATTTTATCAATATTCAACCCATAGCTACAAACCGTCTTGACTTTTTCCTCAAACCGGCTTAGAAAAATCCAGAAAAGTCAAATAAAATCCAAAATGATGCAATACCTTCGTGTGGTGTCATTATATATGTCCTAGTACCAACAAAAAATAATAAATTTGGAATACGATAGTTGGGTTGAAAATGTGTTCACAGAATTGAGCTATCTCCTCCGAGCATTCTAGGGTTTAGGCCAAATGACAAGTGTTATGGCCAAATCCATGGCATAGTTTGTTGAAATGTGCCCATATTTCACACAAACATGCATCATGGAAGCACAGACAATGTTGACACATAAAGTTTTCCCTTTCATTGAATAAAAAACCATTTTCTATTTTGTGAGTGTCAAAAATGGGTTTCTTGTGAAGGACCTACCACAAATATGTTGCAAAACTTGAGAGCCGCATTTAAAAAATGCTGGATCATGTTATATACACAAATAACCAATTTGTTGCGTATGAAAAGGGTTCCATTCACCTCTTTCTAAAAACACAAATTTCTCCCGATTCAGCTGGAAACGGGTCAAATTTGAACTACAGGTGCCTCGTAGTTTGCTCATGATTTTTGGCAAAAATAATTTTTAGGTACACAACTACCTATTTCATCAGAGATACACCAAGAGTTTCTCAATATTCAACTCCTAGCTACGACCGCTCGTGCCCGCTGTCTTGACTTCATCCTGAAAACGGCTTAGCAAATTCCAGAAAATAAAAAAAAAACCAAAATGATGCAGGACATTCACGTGGTGTCAAAATAAATGTAGTAGTATCCACCAAAAATAATAAATTTAGAATACGACATTTAGGTTGAAAATGTGTTCACAGAAATGAGCTATCTCCGCTGAACATTCTAGGGTTTCGGGCCAAATGACGGGTGTTATGGAGAAATCCATGGCATAGTTTGTTAAAATGTGCCCATATTCCACACAGACATGCATCTTGGAATCACGGAGAATGTTGACATAGAAAGTTTTCCTTTTTTATTGAATGAAAAACCATTTTCCATTTTTCGAGTGTCAAAAATGGGTTTTTTTGTGAAGTATCTAGCACAAATATGTTGCAAAGCTTGGGAGCTGCATTTTTTAAAATACTAGACCATATTATATGCACAAATAGCCAATTTTGCCTATGAAAATGTTTCCATCCACATCTTTAAAAAAAGCAAATTTCTGTCGATTCAGATGGAAACAGGTCAAATTTGAACTACAGGTGACTCATAGTTTGCTCATGATTTTTGAAAAAAATCATTTTTAGGTACACAACTAACTATTTCATCAAAGATAAACCAAGAGTTTCTCAATATTCAACCCCTAACTACGAACGGTCATGCACGCCATCTTGACTCTTTACTGAAACCGGCTTAGAAAATTCCAGAAATTTCGAAAAAAAAACCCCAAAATCATGCAAGACGTTCGCATGGTGTCATTATATATGTCCTAGTATCCACCAAAAATAATAAAATTTTAATACGACAGTTGGGTTGAAAATGTGTTCACAGAAATGAGCTATCTCCTCTAAACATTCTATGGATTTGGGCCAAATGACGGGTATTATGAACATATCCATGGTATAGTTTGTTTAAACGTACCCATATTCAACACAAACATGCATCTTGGAAGCACGACAATGTTGACGGAGAAATTTTTCCTTTTCATTGAATAAAAAACAATTTTCCATTTTTCGACTGTAAAAAATGTGCTATAAGTGAAAATCTATTATTATTGCTAAGAAATATTTTTAATGAATTTATTTTGTTTCTAATGGATAAGGGACATCAAAAGAAAACCATAGAAATTGCATTCACCCTAAAAGGATTTTTAGATTAAAAGATATGCCTAAAATAGTGATTTAAATAGATATACAAATAACACGTGAGTGCATGTTGCAAAATTAAAATATTATTGGCCTATAATAATCTACACATTATGCTGATTTCAAAAAGTCCAAGATCATCTAAGTTAGAATTACAGAACAGAAGTTATAACTTTTTGAAATTTTAGATCAATTATGTTTAATTAATAATAAAACAGAAAATAGACCGATCCGGGGCATACCTAATGGTGCGCTCTGATTGGTTGCAGTTGTTTCTGCGTTTCGCGTGCAATTATTTGACACTTTAGTCGCATCCGGTGCCACGGGCCGAGACTAAAGGGTTTCGTTCACGCGCGTAACGCGAAAGCGGCCCCCCTTTAGTCCCGGCCCATGGCACCGGCCGCGACTAAAGACCCCCCTTTAGTCCCGCCCCGTGCCACTTGCCGCGACTAAAGACCCCCTTCACTTCCGGCCCGTGCCACGGGTCGGGACTAAAGGGGGGGGGTATATCAATCACCTCTCCCCTGCCCCTGGTCCTTAGCAGTTTCAGACGCAGAACGGAGGAGCAGGGCAAGAGGCGATCGGAGGAGCAGACTTAGAACAGAGTGCCGCCACATACACGGACGCCGCGACCACGAACGGAGCGCCGCCACCACGCAAGGACACCGCCGCCACCACGCAAGGACCGCTGCCACCACGCAAGGAGCGCGCGAGCGCTGCCACTACGCACGGAGTGCCGCCACGCGTGCCCGTCGTTGTCGCCACGCGTGCCCATCGCCATCACACCGCGCGATTTCCCCTGCCGGTGGTGAGCGTGCTCCAAGAGAGTCGTACGTGGCCTTCCCGGTTGACGTCAGCATGACGTCATCCCTATTTTTTTCTGTAAACTATATTGTATTAGTATTAGTATATAGTTTAAATTTAGTATTAGTATTAGTTTATATTTAGTATTAGTATTAGTTTAGTTTAATTTTAGTACTATAGTATTAGTTTAAATTTAGATTATATTAGTATTAGATTATATTATATTTACTATTAGATTAGATTATATTTAGGAATAGATTATATTTAGTATTAGTATTAGTTTAGTTTAATTTAGTACTAGTTTAAATTTTAGAACTACTTTAAATTTAGTACTAGTTTAATTTTAGTAATCATTTAAATTTTAGTACTAGTTTAATTTTAGTACTAGTTTAAATTTTAGTACTAGTTTAATTTTAGAATCATTAGATTTTAGTACTAGTTTAATTTATTACCTTAGGTTACTATATGTAATATGCTTTCATATTATATCGATTTGATATCATAAATATTTAAATTTTCTTCTAAAAATTTGGGTACAAGTGAGGAACATGACTAGGCAAAGTGTTATTTCTTGGTAATTTTTATTTCTCCTTATTTTTGCAGGTGTTGAACTTGGTAGTTTCTAGATGCTGAAATACTATTAAAGTTGTTTTAGAAAAGTGTTAGTGCAAAACTTTTAATCGTGTTTAACAAGTTAGATCAAAATATAAACGCCTCTTAAAGTCCACACAAAAAATGAAAATTATAGCACATCACATAGTTGGGTGTATCTAGATGAGCCGAGAAAGGGGACATGCCAGCCAATCGGGGTCTATCACTATATGATGATTTGGATAATCAATAACATGATTGGCATTTTTATATTAGTATTACTAGAGTTATCATATTGTTTAGGTTGATATTAGTATTTTCATATTTTGAACATCAAGGATAAACTATATGACTCTAATATTGTGTGTATATTTTGCAGAAACTATGGATCACCTAGTCCAATCAGCAGAGACCTAGCACAGGAAGAAATTCTCCTTCTTCGTATCTGAACCCCTCCGGGCATGGAATGGAGGTCGACCGAGAGGATGGAGCCGACGACTCCGATGATGGAGAAAGCGATCGCTCCCATGATGGAGAAGCCGGTGGAACCTTGACGAAGTCCGGCGAGGTATATATATGAAGTTTGGCGATCAGTAACTATATATAGTAGGAGCATGGGCACCGGTATTAAATACCGTACATTTTAGGTATGTAGACATCATGAATATCTCGGGTATGTATACCTTGGGTATGTAGTACGTATATATTCCTCTAGGTATGCACATAGTAGTGTATACATACGTAAAAACTATATATATACTTATACGTATATATACATACCTGACAGGTATGCGTACACTTGTGTATACGTATTCTAGGTATGTAAGGTATGTAGATACCTTGGGTATGTATACCCAAGTGTGTATATACGTCATACAAACCCTTGTTCTAAGTATTTAAGGTATCCATAATGTACACCTGTACAAATTGAACCGTATTTTGTACAGGAGCATGGGCACCATGGAGCATCTGTTAATTTACCATATATATATATATATATATATATATATATATATATATATATATATATATATATATATATATATAAACCCTATTTAGCACCCTGGGTGCAGAGAACTTATTTAGCACACTGGGTGCAGAGAACTTATTTTGCACCCACGATTTTTTTTAAGTTCCTAAGTTAAAATATTATATTACACGTGTAAATATTTACGTCCATGCTGATCCATAATAGAAAAATCGGCGTAAATTTTTTTAAAAAATAGTTCATAGCAGCATAAAGGTCATAAAAATAGCATAAATATGTCTATTTTTGAAATATTTTTATAGCGCCACGTAAATAATTTTTTTACGACATGAACATATTTTCTTACGTTCTACTCGACATAAGCAATACTATAAAATATACGCGACATAAAAATCATGTACCGTTGTGGAGATATAGGGTGGGTATAGAATAACTATTCTATACCCTGGTGTCAAATAGCGCGACCCTATATATAGATATGTACTACAACCCGTTGTAGTTTAGTGCGCTACAACATTCGGCTCGCATAGGGGAGGAGGTTCTATTAGAAATGTGTTCGTGACAACCCATCCTAACCAGCTTCTTAATACCGGGCCTAACGACTGAGCGACCTAACCAAACCTAGCCATCTGGGCCGGGCCTGGCGTGTCGGCACGAAGCCCGCCAGGTGCCTGGCCCGGCACCAGTTTCACCTGTCGTGCCTGGCCCGTCAAAATCGCGGTGTCGTGCTGGGGCCTTGAGGCCAAGCATGCGGGCCTAGCCGGCACGGCCCGTTTACGCACACGGCACGCGGGCGGCACGCAGGCACGCGAAGCACGCGGCGGCCCGACCGGCCTGCGCGACGCGGAAGCGCCAGCGGAAGCACACAACAGTCGAGAGGAGCGTCCTGGATGCGCGCTGACGGGCTCCAACGGCCGGAATTTGGCCCGTTTAGCGGGAAGTTGGTCTGTTTAGCGAATTTAGGTCATTTTAATCAGGATTTTGTCAAGTTTTAGGAAGATTTCGAATATGTATCCGTTGGAGGGGTATATATGTCCAAAAAAGAGAGTTTTTTGGCTATAAAAAGTGTTGTTCACCCCTCTCATTTCTCACACTCAAACATGGCTGATTCCAACCAATTTACCAACTTCACTATGGGTGATCTCGACCCCGAGTTCGACACCGACCTTGGGGATGAAGTACCCTTTCCAACTTCACCTCTCATCGACCACTACGAGATCGATTATACACCTCCCTAATATTCACAATCCCATCCCTCTCAGACTTCCAATGCCAGCACCTCCACCTCCACCACCACCACCGCAAAAAGGCGTCGCAAGAAAATCTCGACGGTGTGGGATCATTTCGAAGAAAAGACCGTGGTGGTGGATGGTGTAGATGTGCTCAAGGCGAGGTGCAAGTGGGAGGGTTGCGGAGGTGTAGATGTGCTCAAGACCGTGGTGTGTTCGCCATGCAGAAAGGAGGAGGAAACAGCCACATGAGGAGGCACTTCGCGGGCCATGTGAAGAAGCAGGATGCTGCCAATGCGGTGTCGGCACGGAGACAGGATACGCTCAAGTACAACCCCGACGGTTCAGTACGTAACTTCTCCTATGATCCTATTTTGCAAAGAGAAAATCTCTGTCGTATGATTGCTGCTCTTGATTTGCCGTTAGGTTTTGGTGAATCTGAAACTTTTGTCGAATATATTCAAACTTCTCATAATCCAAATTTTAAACTTGTTTCTAGACAAACTACATCTAGGGATATGAGAAAGTTATGCAAAAGCAATGTTGCTAAAATAAAAGCTGAATTGGAGAACGACACATTTTCACTCGCTTTAACGTCTGATATATGGAGTGGTAAGGCAAAGCAATCCTACATTAGTGTGGTTGCCCATTATATTGATAAGAATTGGGATCGGATTAATTGATGTATCACATAGTGGCGCAAACATTGCTAACGCTATAAAGCAAGTTGTCAATGATTTTGCTATCCAATCCAAAATCTTTTCAATTACCATGGATAATGCTTCAGCAAATAGTAACGCAATGGATTACCTCACTCCTTTATATGACATGTATGATGCAAATTTGCAAATTTGCGCGAGGGCATTTCATATCTCGGTAGTTGCAATGTTAGAGGTGCAAACTATGAAAACTATTGCATTGCTTTAGGCGTGACACCTCATAAGTATTCTTTAGACATGCATGTTAGATGGAACTCTACATATATGATGCTTAAAGCAGTTGTGAAAGAAAGAGTTCAATTTGCGGGTTTTGTTAATGCAAATATTGGACGCGAGCTAATAACTCCACAAATGATGCATATTGCTTAACATTTGACCAACTTCTTTGAGATGTTTTATGATGCAACTATTTCTTTGTCTGGAGTTTATTATCCCATATCTCATATGATGGTGCATGTCATTTTAGATATCGCTAGTCATTTGAAAGCATATAGCAATGATACAATTGTCGCAAATTCTGTCGATAGGATGAAACGAAAATTTGAGAAGTATTGGACAACTATTCCTCCATTGTATATTTTTGCCTTTATCTTGGATCCTAGGGCTAAAATTCAAGTGTGTGGTAGTGTCTTGGCTTTATTAGTGGAGTGCGTAGGTGGAGAATATATTGAGTATTTCACTGATGTCCATAATAAGCTTTCCGCCCTTTTTGCTAAATACGAAGAAAAGTATGGCGGTACTAGGCGTCAAAGGCCTCCACCGATACCACATTCAAGAAAGGGGAAAGGAGTGTGGAGCAAGATTCTAGGAAGGACCGGTGCGACCTCTTCAGGTCGAACAACTCCCTTGCTTCCAGGTGACGAGGAGTTGGCGAAGTACCTCAATAGCGACATAGTGCCCTATAATCCCGAAGAAGAGGAAGAGTTCAACATACTACAGTGGTGGCAAAACCACAAGCTTACATATCCGGTGCTTTCAATATTAGCACGAGATGTTATATCAGTGCCCGTGTCAACGGTATCATCAGAGTCTGCTTTTAGTCTATCCGGAAGAATAATCGAGGAGAGAAGAACTAGTCTCACACCGTATATGGTGAAAACACTGATGACCGTGAAAGACGGAGAACTAGCCAGAAGGAGAGCCCAACACACTGCTGCTAACGAAGAACTGGCGGCCACATTCTTCAACCTTGCCATGCGCGACCCAGAAGATGATGCATAGAGTAGTCTTTGTAATTTCTCTTTCTTTTTGTATTTTTTTTTATCCTTTTATAACTTAGAGTAGAGCAAGCTGCACTCTTTTTCCTTCCCAGGGATGGAAGGTTTTTTTTAATGAGGCAGCCAATAATAAAGCTCAATTTTTTCCCAAATGATACTTTGCCTCGTTATTGTCACTACAAAAATTGAAATGAGATACACGCTACATTAAAAAAACATACATGATACATTAAAAAAAGATACATCATACATTGAAAAAAAGATACATTGAGCTGCCTCATTAAAAAACCTTCTAATTCTAAGAAGGAAAAAGAGTACAACTTCTCTCTAAAACATGTTACCACCACCTTGCGGTGGATTATCACGCTCACGCCTAATGTGCATCTGATGGTGTCTAAGCACGTGCCCGGTTGACCCTCCTCATCTGGTCATGGTGAACTCCTTCGAGCATCCAGGCCTTTTGCACTTCGCTTTTATGACCGCGACACCATTCACTTCGACCTCTTCTTCATCGAAGTGCTCCCACACCGGAAAAGGGTTGGGATGTGGAAAAGGGTGGGGATATTGTTGTGGTTCAGCCATATTTGAGTGTGGAGAATGAGAGGGGTGGACAACCCTTTTTATAGGAAAAAAATGATCATTTTTGGGACAAAAATCGAAAAAAAACGAAATTCCAGCACCACACACGCTCCCACGCGCCACGGGCCGCTAGAAGGCCCGCGTGCCTCGCGTGCCGCGGGCCGGCCCGTTCGTTGCATGTGCCATGCTGGGGCCTCGCTGGGCGGCCCGCGTGCCGGCACGGCCCGGCACGTTAGGCTTACGTGTCGCCCGGTCGCGTGAAGTGCCTGGCCCGTGTAACCCTTCGCGTGCCCCGGCCGTGCCGGGCCGGCCAGGTTTGGACCTAACCAGCTTCTTAACATCGAGCCTAACGAGTGAGCGACGGCGGACGCCGGCGTGAGGGAGTGAGGCCAAACCTGGCCAGCGGGCCGGCACGGCATGGCCCAGGCACGTTTAGAGTTTGGCGGGCCTGGCACGCACGGCCCACCGGGGCATGTTTAGTAAACGGGTCGTGTCGTGCCGGCACACGGGTCTGGCCTAAAGGCCCATGCACGACCCCTGACTTAAACGTGCCGGCCCGTGGCACGATTAGACCCATGTGCCTATTTTGGCCCACGTGCCAGTTTTGACTGTTTTTGCTCAAAAAATTCGAAATCCTGCTTAAAATAGGCTAATCTAGACAAATCTCGCTTAAAAGGCCCTAAACTCACTTAAAAAAGCTCCTAATCACCGAAAATAATTTTTTTTTTTGCTTACTGGGCTGCTATCAGCCGCACCATGCGAGCGGGCCTGGCGGGCCGTCGTGGGCCGCCTCGTGCCTGGCCGCTAAACGGATCGTGCTCGTGCCGGCACACGGGCTCAGCCTCTAGGCCCCAACACGGCCCAGGCGG
>JAPCYS010003290.1:0-46979 GCA_028641055.1 Alopecurus myosuroides
GACTTCTAAATTGCAATACAAAACTGAAAGTAAATGTGCAATAATTAAATCTACTACTAAATGCAAATGAGAAAATAAATATGCAATGGATTGTTTTTGTATTTTTGTGATGCAAGTGGTGATGGAGATAATGTAAATTCGAATTGGAGATGCAAGTAAAGTAAAGTGCAAGTAAAGTAAATTGCAGCAAAGTAACTAGAGTGTTTTCTTATAATTAAAATAGGACCGGGGTTCATGGTTTCACACTTGCATTCTCTCAAATAAAGTAGTAGACGGTGGACATAAAGAATTACATGTGAGATTACAATAACATGTTTAACATTGAGTACTTTCATATGGGCATCACGTCCTAGCATAGAGATCTCTACGGTCATATTGATCCCTCTTATACTCCAACAAGATGCGAAATAAATCATAACACCTCGATAATTAAGGAAAACCAGAGTATAGCTTTAAGCAATGTGACATGAAGTTGAAGTAAGAACTTGCTAGATCTAGTCATGGAGATTGATTAGTGTCACTTCAAATCCCCGGTAACAAGGTACTCCTTTTTATCCCTAGTGAGGTAACTAAGAAAGGTTTAACAAAACCTAAGTGGATCGCTGAACTTCTGTCACTTTCACAGCACTGGCCACCCTCGTTACTCCAACTAATGCACCCATCACCCCACACACGCTCTCAAGAACTAGATTGATCAAAGCTAGCAAATAAGAACGGGGTACATAAGATACATCTACTCAAATTACTCAAGAGAAACAATTGCAATCTCAGATTCAATAACTCATAGAAAAGATCCACCACATAGGAATTACAACGGTGCCCGTAAACATGTGAGGCAGCTCATACGGATCTAATTAGTGAAGCACATAGAGAGAGATACAAGTGCTACTTCCACAAACCCATAGCCCTGGGGTGGAATACTCCCTCTTCATGGAGATGTCGATGGAGATGACGTTGGAGGGGTAGGAGATCACATCGGCGGCGCCCCACCGGAGTTTTCCCCCTCCAATCTAGAACTTCTGGTCTCTGTTTCGGTGTTTCGGTGTTTCGGCGGCGCTCTCCTCCGTTAGGGTACGGGGGACCCTTTTTATAGTCGGTTTTAGGTCAAGACAGAGTCAGTAGGTCGAAGATGGAAGGAATTGGGGCCACATGGGCCAAAAGGGGGCCTCTCACGCGGCCAAGGAATCTGGCCGCGTGGAGGGTCCTCTTTTGGGCCTCCTTGCCCAATTCTCGTGGATCCTTCGCCCGCAAGTCTTCTCCTTCCAAGAAATGATCCCCGCAGATTTTGAGGTGATTTCGCGGAAGTTTGCCCCCTGAACGTCAAATATATAGAAAACGGAGTTTCTGACAGGCAGGGTTAATTCCATAAAAGTTGGGGGACTTTGTAATTTAACCCCAAAATACTATAAAACATTGAATTATACCATTATATGATGCAATATGTAATAGAAAACCATGTGAATATATGCAAAATTCATCTATGCATTTTACATGCATCAAGGAGCTGGAGCTGGGATCGTCCTAATATCACCGAGAGGAGATAAGTTGCGGTACGTCCTGCGATTGGACTTCCCCCCGACGATCCAACATCAAACAATGACGCAGAATATGAGGCCTTGTTACATGGGATGAAGATGGCAATCGCATGTGGAGCCACCCGGTTGATGATATATGGCGATTCTAATCTCATCGTGCAACAGACAATGAAGGAGTGCGATGCTATCGCAGAAAACATGGTCGCCTACCGGGACATGTATAATCTACTCGAAGGAAGTTTCAAAGGATGCGAGCTGAAGCACATTGCGAGATCCAGTAACGAAGAAGCAGAAAGGCTAGCAAACATGGTGCCTGGTATATATTTTGAAAGGATGACCAAGCGTTCAGTCAAGGTCAAGAAAACTGTTGAAGCACCCACAATATTGGAGGCAGAGGTCAGGCCGCAAATTGCTATCATCGAGCTCATCCATGGCATCTCACGACAAATTTTTCTGGTCGAGCCAGTCTGGACGCAGAAATATCTTGACTACTTGTCCGCCAAACAGCTCCCAGCAGACCCTCGCGAGGCTCGGCAAATAGTGAGACGCAGCAAATCTTTTCGGTACTCAACGGCGAGTTATACAAGCAGAGCATCTCAGGCATACTGCAAAGATGCATAGCACCCGAAGATGGCAAGGAATTGCTACAAGACATACACCAAGGAGATTGCGGACATCACGCCAGTTGGAAGGCAATCGTGGGCAAAGCTTTTCGAGCAGGATTTTACTGGCTTACAGCAGCCCAAGACGCAAAGGAATTGGTCGACAGGTGCAACGATTGCCAGCGATTCGCACCCAAACCTCACGTTCCCGCTACAGAGTTGCAAATGATACCTATCGCCTGGCCCTTTGCACAATGGGGGCTGGACATGGTAGGGCCATTACGCAAGTCTACACCCGGCGGTTACACACACTTGCTAGTGGCAGTTGACAAATTTACGAAGTGGATCGAAGCAATGCCAGTGACCTCGGCTAGCACCCAATGCACTGTCAAGTTCCTCGATTCCATCGTCTAGATTTGGTGCACCACACAACATCATCACCGACAATGGCAGCAACTTCATGGCAAAGGAAACACTGCAATTTTGCGAACAAAAAGGAATCATCCTCAAGTTCGCTTCAGTGACTCATCCGCAAACAAATGGCCAAGTCGAACAATCCAACGGATTAGTTTCGGCTGGTATCAAGAAACGACTACTAGATCGCCTACATCCAACAGCGGGACACTAGGAAGAAGAGCTATCCTCCGTGCTATGGAGCCTCCGCACAACTCCGAATTGATCCACAAACTACACACCATTCTTCATGGTATACGGGGCTGAAGCCGTCCTTCCCGAGGAAGTTCGATTCAGCGCCCCACGGGTCGTTGCTTACAGCGAAGAAACCTCTAACTGGGCACTCGCATACAATATGGACGCACTCGACGAAATACGCGACATTGCACTCGCAAGATCAGCAGTATACCAGCAGTCGCTGCAAAACTATCACAGTCGCCGAATACGCCACAGAGCCTTCGCGGTGGGAGATTTGGTGCTACGGCTCAAGCAGAAAGAAGGACACAAGCTCGAACCACCCTGGGAAGGACCCTTCATAATACACGAAGTTATCCCAGGTGGCGCCTATCGACTGAAGAACTCGACGACTGGAGGCGTCTACTCCAACCCAGGGAATGCTGCACACCTCCGCAAATTCTATCCCTAGATTTGCCTTTACTCATACAAATAAGGTTATATTAGCCATCTTCTAGCCCGAAACACATGGCTTCTCAGTCATCTATACTTCTTATAAAGCAAAACCCCACTAACATGCATTAATGATTTTTCTATCCCAACATGCAACCTATCCACATCATCCATTCTTCTAACCAATCAATTCCATGTCATCACCACTTTTATTTATTAACAATCACATGAAACTACCCATCATCCATAATTTATCATACATGTGTTTTTTATTGTTCAACCACTTGGTGGAACTTCTCATGCATATGTGTGTTGGGAAAATTTATCATACATGTGTTTTTAGAAAAAATACGTCAAGACCCTCTCCTTCTACTTCGAAATGATGCATATGAAATTTATTATAGTTCTAAAATGGATCTCGCCGCAACGCGCGGGGTATCCTTCTAGTTTCAATAAAAATACATGGTTCCTCAACCATAGCTACTCGCAATCTCCATCCTTAAGTGCTCAATAACAGGTACACACCCCAAAAATATACACGGGGGCTACGCCTAAAAATAGCACAACAAGAGTAATTTCATATACACAATGTTACACACAAGGTAGACGCCTTACTTTTGAGCAACTACATGATACATACATCCTATGATTACATATGGCGACGAGTGTTTTCCTCGGCTAGCACCCGATCCACTTCTTCCCGATCAATCGAATTATCTCCTCTGCGGCAGGCCGAACAACACTATAATGAGGGACATATCGACTTGACCATCAGGAAGCCTAGCCACAGAGTTGAAATTCACCTCTGGATGCCACAATCGGACGAACGAGAGCGCCACTACTGCACCACAAATCATCTGATTACGGACACACTCGCGGACTTCTCCTTCTCGCCCGAAAGTTCTAAGGAGATAGCTCCAATCTTGTGGACCCCTCTCCAATGGATAAAAGCGGAGTTCACAGCAATCAAAATCTCGTGGAACGAACTCATGAGTATATTGGCCTGGATTACTCGATACTTCAAGGTAGCGAGCACAAAGCCTCGACTACGATCGGACCAAAAATTATTTGCATGGGGCTTTGAACTACCGGCTTCGTGAAGA
Organism: Alopecurus myosuroides; assembly: GCA_028641055.1. Classification (NCBI taxonomy): domain Eukaryota; kingdom Viridiplantae; phylum Streptophyta; class Magnoliopsida; order Poales; family Poaceae; genus Alopecurus; species Alopecurus myosuroides. The sequence goes on from JAPCYS010003290.1 coordinate 4,321, forward strand.
ATATGGTTCTCCACCCACTATTTCTCACTCCTGTCATCTGGATGAACAACTGCAAAGAAAGACACAGGATCAAAGGGTGATAGCAAATACAGAAAGACAGGGGGCTGAGATACTTACAGAGCAAATCCCTAGCAACAACCGCCAACTCATCCATCACAAACTGCTCACGTTCAATCGCAAGTTTTTGTTTGGACTTAGCCACATCCGCCACCCCGCGCAAAATCTTTAGTTTGCGCTCACCATCCGCAACGCGGTCACGAAGGCCGACAAAGGTGCCAACAGCAGCAACAAGAGGATCCACTCGGGTAGCGGACCCACTTGAGGACTCCGCAAGAACTCCAGTTACCTGGAAAGATAAAGGACAGTTAAGGAATAAGACGCTCCATTCGAGAAATAATACCACCTATTCGACAGGTGCTCGGGGGCTGCTCCCATCGGGAGAACTCACGAAAACTCAATCACAGGAATATAGCAAAACAACATTTCATTTAAAACCAGAATACGGGAATACATCCCAAGGTTCATTACATCAAAGGCACAACTACGGAGAAACTATCCTAAGGAGCTGCAGATGTGCTGCCACTCGCAGCAGTGTGCCCCCTACGACTAGCACGGGCAAGCAAATCGGACAACTTCCGGGAAAACACTCCAGCTGGATCGCCGAAAGGACGAAGTGCTACCTTTTTGCCTGTAGCAGCGTCGACAGGAAGGTTCGAGTACGCCTCCTCTAAGCCTGCGACTCCGTGCGCCAGTGAAAATTGGATAGCAGTCTTCGCCCCAGACTCTGACTGAGCAACCGTGTAGGCATCGAGGAGATTGCCCTCCATAAAGACCTTCAGAAGATCGTTCAGCAGGGGAGGAACCGCAGCGTCGACCAGAAAACGCCCATAAAGCTGCGTCAACACTCGAGTAGCATCGCTAATCAGGGTGCAAATCCCGTTAGAATGATGTCGAAGTTGAGCGCAGGAATATGTCAAGGCGTCCACTCGTTGAACTCCCACTACTAGGGAAACCCTCTTCTGTGGCGCACCAAAATCCTATTCTGTGGCGCACCCTGGGGCCAGAGGGGTGCGCCACAGAACACACGCCACAAAAATAATTTCTGTGGCGCACCTCAGCCGTGCGCCACAGAAATGTCAATTCTGTGGCGCACCTCAGCCGTGCGCCACAGAAATTTGCAATTCTGTGGCGCACCAAGGGGGGGTGCGCCACAGAATTTTTTTTTGAATTTCAAAAAAAAAGGCGGCCAGATCTGGCCGCGGGAAATTTTCGAAATTTCGAAATTTCGCCGGATTTCGTCGGATGCTCGCCGGAGTTGGTGGGTGGAGGATGGGGGTCACCGGAGTTGGTGGGGAGGAGAAGGAGAAGCTCGCCGGAGGTGGTGGTGGTGGAGGAGGAGGAGGAGGAGGAGAGGTGGTGGTGATAGAGGAGGAGGAGGAGGAGGAGGAGAGGTGGTGGTGGAGGAGGAGGAGAAAGAGGAGGAGGAGAGGTGGTGGTGGAGGAGGAGGAGGAGGAGAGCTCACCGGAGGTGGTGGTGGTGGTGGTGGAGGAGGAGGAGTGGTGGTGGTGGAGGAGGAGTGGTGGTGGTGGTGGAGGAGGAGAAGGAGAGGTGGTGGTGGTGATGGTGGTGGTGGTGGTGGTGGAGGAAGAGAGGTGGAGGAGAGGAGAGGTAGAAGATGAGAAGTGGAGGAGAAGTGGAGGGGAGAAGTGAAGAAAAGGAGGGGAGGAGGCAGATTTCGAATCTGCCTCCCAATTCTGTGGCGCACCCCCCCTTGGTGCGCCACAGAATTTTTTTTTCTTTTTTTTTTATTTTCTAGTCAAAATCTTAAAACGGCCATAACTTTTGTTCCTTTTGGAATTTGGCAATTCTAAAAAAAGCTCACAGGCCGAAGGCTAGTGAGGTTGGGTTTATTTTTTTATCTAGTTTTTTTTAATATCTTGATCATTTTTTTTCGACATCGTATGCAAAAGTTATGCCCTCCAACAACAACAAGGGGAAGGGACCGAAGGAATATTATCTCCAAGACCGGAAGCCGGAGAAGGAGATCGAGGGTGGAGCTGAAGGAGATGTAGAAGAAAACACACGTCCGGATGGCACCCACTAGGTTTGGGGCCGGGTCGGCGCCCCCATACCCGCCCCATTTAACCTGTCGGGTCTCATTTCTTACGATACCCACGACCTGGCTGGGTTCGGGGCCCCAATGGGTATCCATTTAAGCAGCGACACCGACACCTGTGGGGAATAAAACAATGAAATATTGGGATGAGGTTGGTGGGAATAGACATGTGTGTACGTGTGTTGTCTCCGAGATTCCAGATTCCAACGCGTCCATGTGATGTGTGAGGTTTGTGGTCCATAGCTCGTGTGCGTGTGGTTTGGCATAGGATTATTAGGGATATGATTAGGACTTAGAGCGGGTCCGCGGGTATGCGGGTACGGGTTTGCCACCCCATACCCGTCCCATTAGACCTGGCGGGTCGAACATTTTACCAAACCCTCCCCATTTAAGGCGGGTACTGACGAAGGGATGAACCTTGGACCCGGCGAATAAGGATACCGGGTCCTAGGCCCAAGACTAAGGCCCAATACAAGAAGCTTTGGACTACTCTAGAAGGCCCAGTTGAAGCCCACCCGCAATGCCTTGCGGGATAAGATAGGAAACTTGTAACCGACTTAGGTTTAGAGTTCGAGTCCTCCCCGGGTACGGTTTGGGACCTGGCCATCTATATAAGGCCAGGAGAGCCACCAGGAGAGGACCAAGAAATACTGCACCATCAAGCCTTGAGCTCGAGATCGTACTCTCGACTTGAGCAATCCCCCATTGTAACCGATCTATTCGATAATACAGATCGACAGAGGCAGGAGTAAGGGTTTTACCTCTATGAGGGCCCCGAACCTGGGTAAATCGTGTCTCCTGTCTAGCCGACGATCGCCGTAAGCGTCCACAGGTTCTCCTATTCGAAACCCTATGGGTTCACCCGAGGGACTTATTGAGATGCAGATTCGACAATTGGCGCCGTCTGTGGGAACGGCGGGCGCTGGATCTCCGGCGTCTTCAGCTTCATCGACAACCAACTCGCGTTGGAAACCTTCGACTTTGACTCCAACCAACCCGATTCGGATCGGATCTGTCGTAGTCACCCCTCACTCGCCGGAATCACGCCCGGAATTCAGCAATCTGGAGAAAAGCGTCACCTTGACGTTCGGGAGCTTCAAGTTCTACACCAACAAAGACGGGATCCTCCACTTCCCTCAAGAATCGGGATCTGAGTCAATCTCCAGCCCAGGAGCTGTCGACTCAAGACCCCATCTGGCAAAAAGTGGCGAGTCAATCCGCCTCAACACCAGCAATTTCCACACCCTCTCTACAGAGGAACCCTCTCGGGTCAGGAAGGCCTTTCGAGTTACGCCTAGGACTCACAAGCCACGTCTGGATCAAGTCTGCCTGGCAGGATCGGAACAGCCACCCACAGAGACTGAACAAAGCGCGAAAGAACGCGCCGAGATCAATGTTTCACGAGACGCCTGGCTCCGAGCAAAGGAGGCCATCCGCACAAGCAAACCACCTGCAGCCGGGGTCCCACACGAGGATATGGTCGCCTACCACTACCATCTAGTGAAAGCGGCCACTGCTATCAAGGAAGCTGGAGAAGATCTGGTCGTGCGAAAAAGAATGGCGGACGAGTCAAGCCAACGCCGAGCGCAGCTATCCCTATCACCTTCCGTCGGGAACCGCCCCCAAAAGAAGGGACGCGCCTCGAGAACCGCGACAATGGACGGCGAGTCCTTAAGCGGAATTAGCAAATCACTTATGCGTGTGGACGAAGATGGAAACATCCATCTGCAAACCCCCGCAACGATGCTGGCCGCAGCTGCCTACATGCAGATACATCAACCAGGGGAAAACAATCCCCGCGCGAAACAATACAAGCAAGTACAAAAAGGACTAGGCATGGCAGCCGCAAAACTTGTCTCCTATGATCGCAGGAAGGCGGCCGAACCGAAGGACAAAGAAGCGTCCCGCGGACGCAGAGACACTTCACCCGACAAGGAAAGGTCGCCCCGCCGAGCACGGGGAAAAGAAGCCCGCCGACGAGGAGATGGCCTGAGTGGCAGCGATAGCAGCCCAAGAGGTCGAGATCGTAGCCGCAGCCCAAGAAGAGGTCGGGATCGCAGCCCACGGAAGAATCGTGATCGCAGCCCGCGAGGAAATCGTGATCGCAGCCCACGAGGAAATCGTGATCGCATCCCGCGAGAAAATCGTGATCGCAGCCTGCGAAAAGATCGAGATCGCAGTCGCTCACGACATCGCAGTAAAGAGCCGAGAGGAGACGCCAATCGAGATGAGCTCGAATACAATGCACGATCGGACATCTCCCAGCGCAAGGTCGATAAAGGTCGGGCGGCCAGAAATCGCGCGCGCGCCCCCATCAACATCCTCCGATGATGAAGTCTGCGGAGCCCTATGCTTTACCCGCAGCATCCGCGAAGCACCGCTACCCAAAAGGTTTAAGCTATCCACGGAAGTACAGAAATACGACGGTTCGCAGGAGCCTTCTGCCTGGTTGTCGGATTACCTCACGGCAGTAAAATGCCAACGTGGGAAAAAACACAGCTATGCAGTACCTCAACCTACACCTGGTCGGTGCAGCTCGCAGCTGGCTCGAAGGAAGGCCGAAAGCATGCTACGGGTCCTGGGACGACCTAAACATGGATTTCTGCAAAAAAATTCAAGCAACATACAAACGGCATGCGACCATCGAGAAGCTACGAGCCTGCAAGCAGAAAAGTGGCGAGTCTACTCGTGAATATATTCAGCGATGGACCACGCTGAGGAATACGGCGGGAAATATATCAGAAGAAGTCGCGGTTGAAGCATTCGCCAAAGGAGCACGGCGAACCTCTTTCGGTGAAGAACTGGGGCGACTAGCACCCAAAACCATGGGAGAATTAATGGCCATAGTCGATAGATGAGCAAATAGCAAAGACGTAGTGCGCAACGAGAAAGATTCATCCCCAGCACGTGATGACGACCGCCATGGCCGAAAGAAAAGAAGAGAGAACTACGACCATGATGATCGAGAAGAATTCGTGGCAGCAGAGTTCACCAAAAACCGCGACAGCGGATATCGTGGGAAGCGCGAGTGGAAACCTAAGCAAGAATAAAAAAAACCCGAGGAGGACCTCGACGGTTACTGCACGCTATATCTATTCACAGATAAGCGCGCAGGAAAAACTAAGGCAACACACCTTCTCAAGGATTGCCGAAAGTTCATCGAAATCCACGAGACCCTCCTGAAGAAAAACAGAGCAGCCACTAGTCAGGGTTACCCGCAGTTTCCCGGAGGAGGAGCTCAAGGATTTCAACAACCACAAGCCCTGCCCCCAGCGGGAAACCAAAACGCAATGCTAGTCGCGCTGCCAGCGCCACCCGCCCCAAATCAAGGATCCAACGGGTACCCGAACCCAGCAGGCCTCTTAGGCATGATACAAAAGGCCTGTCCACCACGCGGAGCTCAGAAGACAAACACGCAACAACTATGCATGGCTGTGCGAACTCCAGCTACAAAAACTGAGTATCTGAAGATGGTGGAGCACCCGATAACTTTCTCTAAGGAAGACCACCCTCCGCGAGTCTATCGACCAGGACACGCCGCACTGGTCATAGAAGCATAAATTGGCAATTACGAGCTGGCTCGCGTGTTCATGGACAGAGGCAACGGCATCAACATCATCTACGGAGACACGCTCCGGCGCATGAACAAGAATTTGGACGGACTCGCAGAATCAGAGACATCCTTCCACGGGATAGTTCCAGGAAAGGCAATCCATCCACTCGGAACAATCAACCTAGAGGTGGTGCTAGGCAACCGAAGCAATTACAGACGAGAGTTCCTCAACTTCGAAGTTGTCGACTGGCCCTCACAGTACCACGCCATTCTTGGTCGAACGGCGTTCGCCAGATTCACGGCAGTACCCCATTACGCATATTTGAAGCTCAAGCTACTCGGAGAATATGGCACAATCACCATCGACGGCGATTTTCAGAAGTCCAACAAGTGCGACATCGAATTCAACAAGATCGCGCAATCTTTCGGAATGCAGGAAGAACTAGAGGAAATAGCAAAAACCACGGATCACACCGTGATGCCCCTCACCAAGAAGAACGCTCCAGAGCTCGAGTTCAACACAAATAGCGGTACCCGCAAGCATCAAGTACACCCGACGGACTCTGCGAATAGGAAAGCGCGCTCGTCGAATTCCTCCGTGAGTACTGGGAAATCTTCGCCTGGCAGCCCTCAGATATGCCAGGAATACCCAGGGAGTTCGCCGAGCACTCACTCGAAGTTTACAAGGACACAAAGCCCATCAAGCAGACCACCCGACGGTTTTCAGAACCTAAGCAGAAAGCGCTCGGAGAAGAGATAAACAGATTGCTCGCAGCAAAATTCATCAGAGAAATAAAGATATCCACTTGGTTAGCAAACCCAGTGCTGTTCCCAAAGAATAACTCCAACATCCTTCGAGTGTGCATCGACTACACGTCGCTGAATAAACACTGCCCCAAGGATAACTTTCCGCTACCGCGAATCGACCAAATCATGGACTCCACTTCAGGCTGCCAATGCCTCTCCTTCCTGGACGCCTATTCGGGATACAACCAAATCCGGATGAAACAGGAAGATGAGGAAAAGATAACATTCATCACACCTCACGGTGTATACTGCTACACGACAATGCCCTTCGGGCTCAAGAACGCAGGCGCAACATATCAGCGCTGCATGCAAAAATGCCTCGCCAAACTCATTGGCAAGAACATACAAGTGTACATTGACGACATCGTCATCAAGACTCGAGTGGAGGACACGCTCCTCGACGATATCAGAGAAACATTCGATGCGTTGAACGCATACCGAATAAAACTCAACCCGACCAAGTGCGTCTTTGGTGTCCCCGCAGGACAACTTCTCGGGTACCTGGTCTCCGCTCGAGGAATTGAAGCCAACCGGAAAAGATACAAGCAATCTTGACCATGAAGGAGCCCACCAATCTACGCGGAGTCCAACAGCTCGCCGGGCGACTAGCCGCCTTGAGCAGATTCATCGCACGATTGGGCGAACAGGCGTTACCCTTCTATAAACTGTTGAAAAAGACGGATAAATTCGAATGGACACCTGAGGCAAAGCAAGCATTTGCAGATTTGAAGCAAACACTACAGAGCAGGCGTATCCTGGTTACACCATACGAAAGGGAACCGCTATACCTATACCTAGCCGCAACAAACCAGGTGATCAGCACAGCCATAGTAGTAGAAAGACCAGAAGAAGGCAAGGCATATGGAGTGCAAAGGCCAATTTACTACATCAGTGAGGTCCTTTCGCCGTGCAAACATCGATATCCTCACTACCAGAAGCTTGCATACGGAGTTGTCCTTACAGCTCGAAAGCTTAAACACTACTTCCAGGAGCATACCGTAACGGTGCTAAACGACGCATCACTCGGTACGATAATAAACAATCCAATGGCATCAGGAAGAATAGCGAAGTGGAGCATCGAGCTAGGCGCCTGGGACATCATCTATGCAGGACGCAATTCCGTGAAGTCACATGTACTCGTGGAATTTCTGAGCGAATGGACAGAACTACAAACACCCAGACCACCGAAATATACGAGTAATTGGATCATGTACTTTGACGTGTCAAAAAGAAATGAAGGAGTGATGGCTAGATTGAGACTCCAAGTTCAGAGTGTGTAGCTAGTGGCAAGCCTTCTTCCCCACGAGGGTGACTCGAGGGTTTATATCGAACTCTTGGGGAGCCAGTATTCAGCAGTTGTCTTCCAAGCTTCCTCCAGGATCCTGCAAACAAGTAGAGAATTGTGTGCCCTCAACCTCACCAAGTGGTTGTCAAGCACAAGGTGTGAGACTTCTAAATTGCAATACAAAACTGAAAGTAAATGTGCAATAATTAAATCTACTACTAAATGCAAATGAGAAAATAAATATGCAATGGATTGTTTTTGTATTTTTGTGATGCAAGTGGTGATGGAGATAATGTAAATTCGAATTGGAGATGCAAGTAAAGTAAAGTGCAAGTAAAGTAAATTGCAGCAAAGTAACTAGAGTGTTTTCTTATAATTAAAATAGGACCGGGGTTCATGGTTTCACACTTGCATTCTCTCAAATAAAGTAGTAGACGGTGGACATAAAGAATTACATGTGAGATTACAATAACATGTTTAACATTGAGTACTTTCATATGGGCATCACGTCCTAGCATAGAGATCTCTACGGTCATATTGATCCCTCTTATACTCCAACAAGATGCGAAATAAATCATAACACCTCGATAATTAAGGAAAAACCAGAGTATAGCTTTAAGCAATGTGACATGAAGTTGAAGTAAGAACTTGCTAGATCTAGTCATGGAGATTGATTAGTGTCACTTCAAATCCCCGGTAACAAGGTACTCCTTTTTATCCCTAGTGAGGTAACTAAGAAAGGTTTAACAAAACCTAAGTGGATCGCTGAACTTCTGTCACTTTCACAGCACTGGCCACCCCTCGTTACTCCAACTAATGCACCCATCACCCCACACACGCTCTCAAGAACTAGATTGATCAAAGCTAGCAAATAAGAACGGGGTACATAAGATACATCTACTCAAATTACTCAAGAGAAACAATTGCAATCTCAGATTCAATAACTCATAGAAAAGATCCACCACATAGGAATTACAACGGTGCCCGTAAACATGTGAGGCAGCTCATACGGATCTAATTAGTGAAGCACATAGAGAGAGAGATACAAGTGCTACTTCCACAAACCCATAGCCCTGGGGTGGAATACTCCCTCTTCATGGAGATGTCGATGGAGATGACGTTGGAGGGTAGGAGATCACATCGGCGGCGCCCCACCGGAGTTTTCCCCCTCCAATCTAGAACTTCTGGTCTCTGTTTCGGTGTTTCGGTGTTTCGGCGGCGCTCTCCTCCGTTAGGGTACGGGGGACCCTTTTTATAGTCGGTTTTAGGTCAAGACAGAGTCAGTAGGTCGAAGATGGAAGGAATTGGGGCCACATGGGCCAAAAGGGGGCCTCTCACGCGGCCAAGGAATCTGGCCGCGTGGAGGGTCCTCTTTTGGGCCTCCTTGCCCAATTCTCGTGGATCCTTCGCCCGCAAGTCTTCTCCTTCCAAGAAAATGATCCCCGCAGATTTTGAGGTGATTTCGCGGAAGTTTGCCCCCTGAAACGTCAAATATATAGAAAACGGAGTTTCTGACAGGCAGGGTTAATTCCATAAAAGTTGGGGGACTTTGTAATTTAACCCCAAAATACTATAAAACATTGAATTATACCATTATATGATGCAATATGTAATAAAAACCATGTGAATATATGCAAAATTCATCTATGCATTTTACATGCATCAAGGAGCTGGAGCTGGGATCGTCCTAATATCACCGAGAGGAGATAAGTTGCGGTACGTCCTGCGATTGGACTTCCCCCCGACGATCCAACATCAAACAATGACGCAGAATATGAGGCCTTGTTACATGGGATGAAGATGGCAATCGCATGTGGAGCCACCCGGTTGATGATATATGGCGATTCTAATCTCATCGTGCAACAGACAATGAAGGAGTGCGATGCTATCGCAGAAAACATGGTCGCCTACCGGGACATGTATAATCTACTCGAAGGAAGTTTCAAAGGATGCGAGCTGAAGCACATTGCGAGATCCAGTAACGAAGAAGCAGAAAGGCTAGCAAACATGGGGTCCACAAACACACCCATACCGCCTGGTATATATTTTGAAAGGATGACCAAGCGTTCAGTCAAGGTCAAGAAAACTGTTGAAGCACCCACAATATTGGAGGCAGAGGTCAGGCCGCAAATTGCTATCATCGAGCTCATCCATGGCATCTCACGACAAATTTTTCTGGTCGAGCCAGTCTGGACGCAGAAATATCTTGACTACTTGTCCGCCAAACAGCTCCCAGCAGACCCTCGCGAGGCTCGGCAAATAGTGAGACGCAGCAAATCTTTTCGGGTACTCAACGGCGAGTTATACAAGCAGAGCATCTCAGGCATACTGCAAAGATGCATAGCACCCGAAGATGGCAAGGAATTGCTACAAGACATACACCAAGGAGATTGCGGACATCACGCCAGTTGGAAGCAATCGTGGGCAAAGCTTTTCGAGCAGGATTTTACTGGCTTACAGCAGCCCAAGACGCAAAGGAATTGGTCGACAGGTGCAACGATTGCCAGCGATTCGCACCCAAACCTCACGTTCCCGCTACAGAGTTGCAAATGATACCTATCGCCTGGCCCTTTGCACAATGGGGGCTGGACATGGTAGGGCCATTACGCAAGTCTACACCCGGCGGTTACACACACTTGCTAGTGGCAGTTGACAAATTTACGAAGTGGATCGAAGCAATGCCAGTGACCTCGGCTAGCACCCAATGCACTGTCAAGTTCCTCGATTCCATCGTCTATAGATTTGGTGCACCAACAACATCATCACCGACAATGGCAGCAACTTCATGGCAAAGGAAACACTGCAATTTTGCGAACAAAAAGGAATCATCCTCAAGTTCGCTTCAGTGACTCATCCGCAAACAAATGGCCAAGTCGAACAATCCAACGGATTAGTTTCGGCTGGTATCAAGAAACGACTACTAGATCGCCTACATCCAACAGCGGGACACTAGGAAGAAGAGCTATCCTCCGTGCTATGGAGCCTCCGCACAACTCCGAATTGATCCACAAACTACACACCATTCTTCATGGTATACGGGGCTGAAGCCGTCCTTCCCGAGGAAGTTCGATTCAGCGCCCCACGGGTCGTTGCTTACAGCGAAGAAACCTCTAACTGGGCACTCGCATACAATATGGACGCACTCGACGAAATACGCGACATTGCACTCGCAAGATCAGCAGTATACCAGCAGTCGCTGCAAAACTATCACAGTCGCCGAATACGCCACAGAGCCTTCGCGGTGGGAGATTTGGTGCTACGGCTCAAGCAGAAAGAAGGACACAAGCTCGAACCACCCTGGGAAGGACCCTTCATAATACACGAAGTTATCCCAGGTGGCGCCTATCGACTGAAGAACTCGACGACTGGAGGCGTCTACTCCAACCCAGGGAATGCTGCACACCTCCGCAAATTATCCCTAGATTTGCCTTTACTCATACAAATAAGGTTATATTAGCCATCTTCTAGCCCGAAACACATGGCTTCTCAGTCATCTATACTTCTTATAAAGCAAAACCCCACTAACATGCATTAATGATTTTTCTATCCCAACATGCAACCTATCCACATCATCCATTCTTCTAACCAATCAATTGTCCATGTCATCACCTTTTATTATTAACAATCACATGAAACTACCCATCCATAATTTATCACATGTGTTTTTTATTGTTCAACCACTTGGTGGAACTTCTCATGCATATGTGTGTTGGGAAAATTTATCATACATGTGTTTTTAGAAAAAATACGTCAAGACCCTCTCCTTCTACTTCGAAATGATGCATATGAAATTTATTATAGTTCTAAAATGGATCTCGCCGCAACGCGGGGGTATCCTTCTAGTTTCAATAAAATACATGGTTCCTCAACCATAGCTACTCGCAATCTCCATCCTTAAGTGCTCAATAACAGGTACACACCCCAAAAATATACACGGGGGCTACGCCTAAAAATAGCACAACAAGAGTAATTTCATATACACAATGTTACACACAAGGTAGACGCCTTACAAAGTTTTGAGCAACTATACATGATACATACATCCTATGATTACATATGGCGACGAGTGTTTTCCTCGGCTAGCACCCGATCCACTTCTTCCGAGATCAATCGAATTATCTCCTCTGCGGCAGGCCGAACAACACTATAATGAGGGGACATATCGACTTGACCATCAGGAAGCCTAGCCACAGAGTTGAAATTCACCTCTGGATGCCACAATCGGACGAACGAGAGCGCCACTACTGCACCACAAATCTGATTACGGACACACTCGCGGACTTCTCCTTCTCGCCCGAAAGTTCTAAGGAGATAGCTCCAATCTTGTGGACCCCTCTCCAATGGATAAAAAGCGGAGTTCACAGCAATCAAAATCTCGTGGAACGAACTCATGAGTATATTGGCCTGGATTACTCGATACTTCAAGGTAGCGAGCACAAAGCCTCGACTACGATCGGACCAAAAATTATTTGCATGGGGCTTGAACTACCGGCTTCGTGAAGAATATGGTTCTCCACCCACTATTTCTCACTCCTGTCATCTGGATGAACAACTGCAAAGAAAGACACAGGATCAAAGGGTGATAGCAAATACAGAAAGACAGGGGGCTGATACTTACAGAGCAAATCCCTAGCAACAACCGCCAACTCATCCATCACAACTGCTCACGTTCAATCGCAAGTTTTGTTTGGACTTAGCCACATCCGCCCCCGCGCAAAATCTTTAGTTTGCGCTCACCATCCGCAACGCGGTCACGAAGGCCGACAAAGGTGCCAACAGCAGCAACAAGAGGATCCACTCGGGTAGCGGACCCACTTGAGGACTCCGCAAGAACTCCAGTTACCTGGAAAGATAAAGGACAGTTAAGGAATAAGACGCTCCATTCGAGAAATAATACCACCTATTCGACAGGTGCTCGGGGGCTGCTCCCATCGGGAGAACTCACGAAAACTCAATCACAGGAATATAGCAAAACAACATTTCATTTAAAACCAGAATACGGGAATACATCCCAAGGTTCATTACATCAAAGGCACAAACTACGGAGAAACTATCCTAAGGAGCTGCAGATGTGCTGCCACTCGCAGCAGTGTGCCCCCTACGACTAGCACGGGCAAGCAAATCGGACAACTTCCGGGAAAACACTCCAGCTGGATCGCCGAAGGACGAAGTGCTACCTTTTTGCCTGTAGCAGCGTCGACAGGAAGGTTCGAGTACGCCTCCTCTAAGCCTGCGACTCCGTGCGCCAGTGAAAATTGGATAGCAGTCTTCGCCCCAGACTCTGACTGAGCAACCGTGTAGGCATCGAGGAGATTGCCCTCCATAAAGACCTTCAGAAGATCGTTCAGCAGGGGAGGAACCGCAGCGTCGACCAGAAAACGCCCATAAAGCTGCGTCAACACTCGAGTAGCATCGCTAATCAGGGTGCAAATCCCGTTAGAATGATGTCGAAGTTGAGCGCAGGAATATGTCAAGGCGTCCACTCGTTGAACTCCCACTACTAGGGAAACCCTCTTCTGTGGCGCACCAAATCCTATTCTGTGGCGCACCCTGGGGAGGGGTGCGCCACAGAACACACGCCACAAAAATAATTTCTGTGGCGCACCTCAGCCGTGCGCCACGAAATGTCAATTCTGTGGCGCACCTCAGCCGTGCGCCACAGAAATTTGCAATTCTGTGGCGCACCAAGGGGGGGTGCGCCACAGAATTTTTTTTTGAATTTCAAAAAAAAAAGGCGGCCAGATCTGGCCGCGGGAAATTTTCGAAATTTCGAAATTTCGCCGGATTTCGTCGGATGCTCGCCGGAGTTGGTGGGTGGAGGATGGGGGTCACCGGAGTTGGTGGGGAGGAGAAGGAGAAGCTCGCCGGAGGTGGTGGGTGGTGGAGGAGGAGGAGGAGGAGGAGAGGTGGTGGTGATAGAGGAGGAGGAGGAGGAGAGGAGGAGAGGTGGTGGTGGAGGAGGAGGAGAAAGAGGAGGAGGAGAGGTGGTGGTGGAGGAGGAGGAGGAGGAGGAGCTCACCGGAGGTGGTGGTGGTGGTGGTGGAGGAGGAGGAGTGGTGGTGGTGGAGGAGGAGTGGTGGTGGTGGTGGAGGAGGAGAAGGAGGAGAGGTGGTGGTGGTGATGGTGGTGGTGGTGGTGGTGGAGGAAGAGAGGTGGAGGAGAGGAGAGGTAGAAGATGAGAAGTGGAGGAGAAGTGGAGGGGAGAAGTGAAGAAAAGGAGGGGAGGAGGCAGATTTCGAATCTGCCTCCCAATTCTGTGGCGTACCCTTGGTGCGCCACAGAATTTTTTTTTTCTTTTTTTTTTATTTTCTAGTCAAAATCTTAAAACGGCCATAACTTTTGTTCCTTTTGGAATTTGGCAATTCTAAAAAAAGCTCACAGGCCGAAGGCTAGTGAGGTTGGGTTTATTTTTTTATCTAGTTTTTTTTAATATCTTGATCATTTTTTTTCGACATCGTATGCAAAGTTATGCCCTCCAACAACAACAAGGGGAAGGGACCGAAGGAATATTATCTCCAAGACCGGAAGCCGGAGAAGGAGATCGAGGGTGGAGCTGAAGGGATGTAGAAGAAAACACACGAGTCCGGATGGCACCCACTAGGTTTGGGCCGGGTCGGCGCCCCCATACCGCCCCATTTAACCTGTCGGGTCTCATTTCTTACGATACCCACGACCTGGCTGGGTTCGGGGCCCCAATGGGTATCCATTTAAGCAGCGACACCGACACCTGTGGGGAATAAAACAATGAAATATTGGGATGAGGTTGGTGGGAATAGACATGTGTGTACGTGTGTTGTCTCCGAGATTCCAGATTCCAACGCGTCCATGTGATGTGTGAGGTTTGTGGTCCATAGCTCGTGTGCGTGTGGTTTGGCATAGGATTATTAGGGATATGATTAGGACTTAGAGCGGGTCCGCGGGTATGCGGGTACGGGTTTGCCACCCCATACCCGTCCCATTAGACCTGGCGGGTCGAACATTTTACCAAACCCTCCCCATTTAAGGCGGGGGTACTGACGAAGGGATGAACCTTGGACCCGGCGAATAAGGATACCGGGTCCTAGGCCCAAGACTAAGGCCCAATACAAGAAGCTTTGGACTACTCTAGAAGGCCCAGTTGAAGCCCACCCGCAATGCCTTGCGGGATAAGATAGGAAACTTGTAACCGACTTAGGTTTAGAGTTCGAGTCCTCCCCGGGTACGGTTTGGGACCTGGCCATCTATATAAGGCCAGGAGAGCCACCAGGAGAGGACCAAGAAATACTGCACCATCAAGCCTTGAGCTCGAGATCGTACTCTCGACTTGAGCAATCCCCCATTGTAACCGATCTATTCGATAATACAGATCGACAGAGGCAGGAGTAAGGGTTTTACCTCTATGAGGGCCCCGAACCTGGGTAAATCGTGTCTCCTGTCTAGCCGACGATCGCCGTAAGCGTCCACAGGTTCTCCTATTCGAAACCTATGGGTTCACCCGAGGGACTTATTGAGATGCAGATTCGACAATTGGCGCCGTCTGTGGGAACGGCGGGCGCTGGATCTCCGGCGTCTTCAGCTTCATCGACAACCAACTCGCGTTGGAAACCTTCGACTTTGACTCCAACCAACCCGATTCGGATCGGATCTGTCGTAGTCACCCTCACTCGCCGGAATCACGCCCGGAATTCAGCAATCTGGAGAAGCGTCACCTTGACGTTCGGGAGCTTCAAGTTCTACACCAACAAAGACGGGATCCTCCACTTCCCTCAAGAATCGGGATCTGAGTCAATCTCCAGCCCAGGAGCTGTCGACTCAAGACCCCATCTGGCAAAAAGTGGCGAGTCAATCCGCCTCAACACCAGCAATTTCCACACCCTCTCTACAGAGGAACCCTCTCGGGTCAGGAAGGCCTTTCGAGTTACGCCTAGGACTCACAAGCCACGTCTGGATCAAGTCTGCCTGGCAGGATCGGAACAGCCACCCACAGAGACTGAACAAAGCGCGAAGAACGCGCCGAGATCAATGTTTCACGACGCCTGGCTCCGAGCAAAGGAGGCCATCCGCACAAGCAAACCACCTGCAGCCGGGGTCCCACACGAGGATATGGTCGCCTACCACTACCATCTAGTGAAAGCGGCCACTGCTATCAAGGAAGCTGGAGAAGATCTGGTCGTGCGAAAAAGAATGGCGGACGAGTCAAGCCAACGCCGAGCGCAGCTATCCCTATCACCTTCCGTCGGGAACCGCCCCCAAAAGAAGGGACGCGCCTCGAGAACCGCGACAATGGACGGCGAGTCCTTAAGCGGAATTAGCAAATCACTTATGCGTGTGGACGAAGATGGAAACATCCATCTGCAAACCCCCGCAGCCGCGATGCTGGCCGCAGCTGCCTACATGCAGATACATCAACCAGGGGAAAACAATCCCCGCGCGAAACAATACAAGCAAGTACAAAAAGGACTAGGCATGGCAGCCGCAAAACTTGTCTCCTATGATCGCAGGAAGGCGGCCGAACCGAAGGACAAAGAAGCGTCCCGCGGACGCAGAGACACTTCACCCGACAAGGAAAGGTCGCCCCGCCGAGCACGGGGAAAAGAAGCCCGCCGACGAGGAGATGGCCTGAGTGGCAGCGATAGCAGCCCAAGAGGTCGAGATCGTAGCCGCAGCCCAAGAAGAGGTCGGGATCGCAGCCCACGGAAGAATCGTGATCGCAGCCCGCGAGGAAATCGTGATCGCAGCCCACGAGGAAATCGTGATCGCATCCCGCGAGAAAATCGTGATCGCAGCCTGCGAAAAGATCGAGATCGCAGTCGCTCACGACATCGCAGTAAAGAGCCGAGAGGAGACGCCAATCGAGATGAGCTCGAATACAATGCACGATCGGACATCTCCCAGCGCAAGGTCGATAAAGGTCGGGCGGCCAGAAATCGCGCGCGCTCCCCATCAACATCCTCCGATGATGAAGTCTGCGGAGCCCTATGCTTTACCCGCAGCATCCGCGAAGCACCGCTACCCAAAAGGTTTAAGCTATCCACGGAAGTACAGAAATACGACGGTTCGCAGGAGCCTTCTGCCTGGTTGTCGGATTACCTCACGGCAGTAAAATGCCAACGTGGGAAAAAACACAGCTATGCAGTACCTCAACCTTTTGGAGAAACCAATTTTTCACTTATGTTTTATTCAAACTTTTGGAGAAACCAATAAAAACCAATTTCTGGTATTTCTTGGCACTGTTGAGAGCAGGCATGTCGTAGTCCACTCTCTCTCTCTCTCTCTCTCTCTCTCTCTCTCTCTCTCTCTCTCTCTCTCTCTTCCTCTCCCCTACACCTGGACAGTGGAAAATAATCCCTTAAACCCCTAGACAACATGCCACTGCCCCTAGACCCTTCCCTTCTTCTGCACACCTCCTCCATGAGCTAAATGCCAATCCAGATCCCATGTGTCGCTCGAGCCCTGCTCACATCGCCACGCCTCACTCCCTATCCTTGTAAAATAGCCTCACGAGCACTCCAGGAGCATGCCCGCGAACTCCATTTTCCCCAGATTGCCCTCCTTCCTCTCCTTCTTCCTATCAAACACCTTCGGGTGCCGGGCACTCGCTGTCGATTGCCGACACTCTCATGCCTCTCCTGGCTCCTTTTCTCGCCAGGAGGACTCTCTCACCATGCCCTACTGCCTTGGCAACCTCGCACCCGAAAAATCCTATGTGAACGTCTCGCTCGCACGCCGGCCGTGGCCACCATGGACGACAGGCGCCGAGCCACGAGGCCAGGCCTCCAAGCCGTCGCCTTGATCTTCTCCATGCCTAGAGACTTCCAATACTCACTAATCGTACTTATATCATGAAAGCCCCATCCCTTCCTCTCCAAATCATCGGATTCGAGCTTGACCTCGCCGCGGATGAGCACCTTGTCGAGTCTCCGATTCGGGCAATCCCTGCGGGTGATTCTTCCTTTTTCTCTTCCCCTAGGCTCGTATTGATCCTCTACAGCATTGAGACAACTTGGTTTCCATCCTCTTCCCTCGCAAGTTCACCGCCGTCCTCGACCGAGGTCATGCACCGCGGGAGCTAACGCGCGACAACCTCCGCTCCTCTCCGGCGTTCAAGATCTTGTCTACTGAGTCCGCTACATCGAGAAACGCCCGGAGACCCTCTCTCTGGCCCCTGCATCAAGTACAACCTCGCCGGAGATTTTTCCGGTGAGCGCCGGACGGCCGCGCCCGCCATTCGTCCTCTCGTTTTTGGTTACCGGTGAGGGGGTGCCTGTGGACCGTCAGATCCAAATCCCTCGGTGGATCCCTCTGCCCCTCCCCTCCTGCCACCGACGGCTGGGGCCCGTACGGCCCACTGCCAGCTGTTTGACTTTCGTCCCCAACGGGAAACGCTAGCGGTCCAGCCCAGCTAGCAGATCCGGCCTTGGTGCTGCCTCTGAAGGCAGATCTGGCCCGTTAGAGTTTTTTCTGCAGGTTGTTTTGTTTTTCCCTATGGATCTATATCTGGCTGGTTGGTTTAGATCAGAATGAAAATGCAAACAAGTTAATCTTGCCAAAATGAAAATCAGCGTGCTAGATCTACTAATTATTAACCATCTCCAACTTGTAGATCTAGGTTTTGTGCTGCATTATAGGAGAAATAAATAAATGGCAGAAGCACTCATTAACACCTTTTATTTAATAACTTGAGTTTTATATATCCAAAACATGAAACTCAACTGTTCTGAGTAGCCCTTGATAATGTCTATCTGTGGCAGTTGGCCTTGTGTTGACTTGAGTTGTGGTGTGAAAATGACATGCATGTTAGTTTTAGGCTAGAGAGCACTTCTGTGATTTATTTAATTTTATTGGTGATGATTTTTGAGGTGAATCCAATTGTGTTGGTTTGCTAGTGACTAGGAGCACCTAATACTAGGTTTTCATGATTTTAGGAGTTACAGAATAGACTTGGGGCATTATTTAGTGTTTAGCCCTTTTCTGCACATTATTGTTATGCCTTTATTAAAATTGTGAGTTATATTGTTTTTGTTATAAAATTGATTCCTAGCATGTGTATGTTATTAATACATGTTTGAGATTTGTCGTGCGTGTTTCACTAGCATGATAGGGTTTGTGTGTGAAAACCATGCTTGTTATAGTTTAAATCTCATAGGGTTGTTTTCCTAGTAATAATAGGTTAAATTCTGTTATTCTTCATATTGGTATAATGACTTGAGTAAATGACTTAGTATTGTTTTCCATAGCATGAATACTGTTATTCTAGCATATTATACTTTCTTGCATGCTTGAGTGAGCTCGAGATCAATTTTTGATGCTATGTTAGTTTTAGATGATTTTCTGCCATAAGATGTTATTTGAATGCTTAACGTTTGAGGCATTGATTAGATTGTTATATTGATATTAATAGCATGTCTAGGCGTTGTTTTCTCTATTATATGGATGGTATCTTATGTATCAACCATGTTATAATAAATCTTGTTTAATGATCTCTTATGGTTATGCATGTCTACATGTCTTAATGGCCCCTTTTGCATCTCTAGTTTTAGTGGTCATTTTGCTCTATGATTATTTTCATGTATTGAGTGATGCCATGAAATGTTTGGTATTGTTTTGTCTCTGTTATTAGGTTGCTTAGATATTGGTTATATTATTTTCCATGCTTAGAAAAGCATGTGTTACCATGAGCTTGTAGTATTGCTTGTTATTATTTTCATGTGCATGTGTAGTTGTTTCTAGATTGTTTTCTTGATATTTTGTTCATCCTCATGAATGACCAGAGAGTATTAAACCTAATTTGGTCATGATATGAGAGTGGCACACCCACTGAACTCATGCCATTTTGGTTGAGGATCCATAAAACCTATTCTAGTGTTATTCATGTGTGTTGTCTCTGCATGTTTTGCTTGTTGGTGTGCACCCTAGTAATATTGTTTGTGAGTGTACTTGTTTGATGAAATGCTTGCTGTATTTTTACTTTTTGTCAATTGCTTGCCTTTGTTTGGTTCTTATTGGGTGTTTTCCTTTTTGAGTTTACGAGTTAGATAACGAAGACTGTATTTTCCCCGGGCGGCTATTATTGCAAATCTTGTTTATTTCAAGAGAAAGACCAAGACCAGTGCCAAGGCAAGCCACTTTAAATGCTTGCCGTTGTTTTACTTATCATTATCTATCATGCATGCTTTACTTATGAAGTTTTACAAAAGTTGATTCAAAAACTATTTCCTCAAGAGGACTATACCACTATTTATTTTATGTATCTAATATGCTATATCCACTATATAATCTTGGTGTTACCAAGCCCTTTAGATATTCAATATCATCACTTAATCAACTTAAGTCCCCTAGTGGACATTTTAACTTGATGTTTTTGTAAAACAAAAGCTTTGGAAAAACCCGAGGAAAGATGGGACCTTGTCCGAGGGAGGTTTGTGAAGAAGGAAATGTTTTCGACTTGTTTTCCAAAAATGACACATAACCTAGTCTTCGCCGGACAACCAAGTCGTGCTGCCACATTACCCCAATATGGGAACGGGGTCTAGCTAAAAGCTTGTCGGTGTTAGTCCCTGTCTACCTCAAAGTGTTATAGGGCTTAGAGTCCCCGAACCGAATTGTCGCCAGAAAGGAGTAATGGGACATTCAGAGTGTGGGATTAAGTTCGCCACCGGTTGCAACAGTTGGGTCTCCTGTCATGGCGGTGTGTTGTCAGGGGAAACCGGATCTATACGGCTGACTCACTCGGTGCCGGGGAGAACAAACCCAGTTGAAGAGGTAGCCATTTACTAGCGCTTGCATAGTGGATAGTTAGGACCAGTTATCTGATGTTTGCATACTGTCTTGGACAGTTTGTGGTTGTTCACGGCGGATATACTGGATCCTGTGGATTGTGTACACCTCTGCAGAGTACAACTATTCAGAACAGTCGCGTCCTCGGATATGGATAGTTGAATGGCCATGTAGCTAGCATTGTGTCAATGTTTTCGAAAAAGCTTGCAAGTGTTTTGGAAATGGTACTTGGAAGGTACGTGGAAAGGGAATGACTGTACCTTTGAGGTACTGGAAAAATGATGCTTTTGAAGTTGTGACCTTTCAACAAGTTTTGTAAAGAGAAATGTTTTCTTTATTTAGAGTGCCTTATCAAAACCTTGTGGACATGCTATATCTACAAGATAAATTAAATATCTTTTGAAATATCTTCTTCAACAAAGAAAAATAAAACTTGTGCAACTATGATGGGTCTTAAATTCATCATAGCTAGTTGAACTCTAATTACAGCCTTCCTACCACCTTTATATATGCATACTTGCATGTTTAGCTTTCATTTGGGGTGTCTTGCGAGTACATTCCAATGTACTCACAATGGTTTCGTCCCTGGCTAGCCAGACTTTGAGCATAAACCCGGAGGACCTGAAGAAGATGGTGCCGCTGACAACTGTGCGAGCTAGAAACGTCTCTGAGTCCGTAGCCTGTAGGTAGTCAAGGCATGACTTGGGTTTACCACGAGTGTGTTTTGTAGACTTCCGCTGTTTTAGTGTGTGTTCCTGCCCTGCGTGGCAGTTGTTTTCAACTGGGTCATGTGACCAGTTGTGTAAGACGTGTAATCGTGTAGTGGATGTTGTATCTGTAATGCCAACTCGAGTATGTTGTTCATGACTAACTGATCATGTGATCGTGAATGTATGCATACTGGAGGTCTCGGACTGCTAGTCTGGGGTCCCACAGTATCATATGTAGCTGACGCTTCACCTCCATTATCTATACTACTCCCTCCGATTCATAAAAGTGTCGCTTTTGTACTAACTTATTGAGCGACACTTTTTATGGATCGAAGGGAGTGCTTCTTTCTCAATTTGTAAGTCAAGCATTTAGAATAGGACTTCTTCAATCTCCTCCGTTAAGTTTTCTCAAGGAGAGATTCACTCCCTACTCGTCCATTTTAATCTCCATGGTTCTCTTCTACGCCCCTCTCTAGGTCTTCACCCCTTCTCTAACACCCAACCAACCTCCAGCTAGGATTACCCAACATTCATCACGATGATGCTCACCATAAGTCCATAACCACACTCCACGTCGCCATGTGTCGTTAATCACCACGCCAATGATCTGGAGATCGATGACTTCAAGGTTGATGCCCTCTTTCCCAATCCATCTGTCATTTGAGAAGAATGCTACTGATTTACCTTCTTCTCTGTAACGTGTACAAACTTTGTAAATATTTCGTATTACTATTTCTCTATGTCACAAAATGTGTTGTGAATTTGAATTCTTTCTACCATTGAGCAGTGGTTTTGTTGGTGTAAGGAAATTTGAGATCCTTAGTAGTTATTTTTCCTGTAAGGCATTCGATGAAATGTCCACCTCCTCTATGCTCGATGCTATACTCGATGTAACCCACGACGTTCCTGTGCACAACCATGTGTCTCCTCTTCTAGCTTCAGTAGTTGTTTGATGTAAGGCCTTTGACGAGATGTCCACCGCCTCTATGCTCTCGAGTAACTCATTGCATCCATCCACATGTTATCTCCTCTATACATCCTCACTCCAATTTCCATTGATGTTAGTGTTGGAGATATGCCCTAGAGATAATAGTATCCAATTATTATTCTATCTTCAAGTTCAAAATTAAGTTTATATAATCATGCTACAACCGCTATAACAATTAAAAAGTGAGTTTTCAAAGGAAAAAATTGTGCAGATGTAAAAATCTTTGACCAATGGTTTTGTAATTCTCGAACTCTTCTTAATCAATAAAATAGGTAAGTCTTTTGCCTTGTTTCAAAAAAAAACTTATATATATGCCTTCTAGAGCTTATCCACACAATGGCCTTGTGATCTTACTTCCCTGCAACGACGATTTTCTTGAATTTTTCCTTTTCCGCACTTTGAAATGTGTGTGTCATTTTTGGGTACATCCTTGCATATTGCCTAGATAGATAGGCAAGTAGAACATTGCAGTAAAAAAAAAGGGGTGGCAATAGAACATGGGATTTATAAGCTACATACGTACTGGCAATTCGTATTCGAACAATGTTCTTTGTGACATGGTATCCTATTTTGGTGATGGAATGCTAATCTAAAACTTTTTGTGCATATAATTAGTTGCCCATTTTGGACTCTAAAAAAGAATATTCATTTATATTTTCTTGGCCATTTTGTCAATTTGATCCCGCTACGTTATTTAGATCACGTTTCAAGTGTGCTAAGTCCCCAACAAACTCTTATTTTTATTGGTTGGGTTGTATGCAAGGGCGGATCGAGCGTGTGGCGATAGCAACAAAACGATGAACAAAGAGAGAACCAACACGACAGGAGACACATAATTTTAACGTGGAAAACTCTTCCAAGGAGGAAGAGAAAAAAACATGGCATCAACCAACAAAATTTCACTATATCGGGTGTGTTTACAAACACCGGGGATTTACAACTTGCGACTTCATCCTACCCGGTGGCTTACATGAGGTATATTTAAGGGATGAAAACCATAAATGCAGTGAAAACCAAATCGTCTCTAAGCCTCCAGCGACGGGACTCGCTCCGTTCGTCAGAAGTTGGCTTTATCTTTTTAAACTGAATTCGGATCACACCAAAATAACACCGCATCCCACTCAAATGTTTAGTCTCCTTGTAATAGGAAGCTTAATTACTGGTTTGCCCCCACTATACAAAGGAAAGAACAGAAATAGGCTTTTGGCTCACGGTTTGCAGTTGAATCTCTACCCTAAAACCGAATTTTAATGTGTCAAAAAATTAGGGTACATTATGGGAGACTAAAAAAATCGATTTAAGGTGACATTGTTCACGAAGAGTCTTCGATGGAAACAAATCCCACGATGGGATGGTGATCATCTAGCTTTCAAATAATAATTTCGTGTGTTCATATGAACATTCTATGTTTGTACCAAAACTTTCACGGAGAAAATAGATTTTGTGCGCGTGGCCAGTGTAAAAAAAGACAAATCCTCATGATAATTTTTTTTTGATATTATAAAATACGGTAAAAATGCATGGTTCACAACGAGTTCATCCGCAACCGTGAGTCAAAACTTCACGTCCGAAAATTACACAGTTGAGCACATCTTTGCCCCCTCTGAAATGATTTCCTGGGTCGATCCGCCACTGCATATGCGTGTACCAAATGTTTTGCGTGTATCTTTTTTGATACGTCATTTGAGTAAATATAACTATTATTTACAGAACGACATATACAAATTGCAAATTTGTAATCATGTAGAGTGTACATGCATAGACGGTCGACATCTTCTTCTCACAGTGTCGCCCATGTCACGGTCACCGCCGCACAAGGCGTAAACTGTCCGCGGCATGCATGGTCCAAGTCCAATAATTGTTCCATGGATCCTCGCCGAAAATCTCAAGATGGCTCGATCGACATGACCCTGCGCGCTCGCAGTGTACGCGGCAGTGAAGCGGCTGCAGCAGGGTCAGTCTGTCCGCCCGTCGCGCGCGCCTTGTGCAGGACTGTTTCCATTGCCATTTTGATTGTACTCGTACAGTCAGGATCGGGCCATCTTGATTGTACTAGCAGCACAGTTAGGATCGGACTTGGCTCCCTTTCTTTCTGGGCGACATCAGGGACAGAAGATGCACTGCTCGTCAACAGAGGGGAGAGAGATGCGCTTCTTGTCACCCGTTCGTTGATCCATTCATTCACTGGCGAAACAACGACGTCCTCAGGCTTTGGTTACCTAGGCCCTGGCTCAGCCTCCGCGCCTGAGACACGGGCCAATCATTTGTCAATTGTCATATCATATGATGGTGGTGGAATCAGTCCTGCATGCACCTAACCCTTGTGGTGTTTCATATCTGTGTATGATCTTTCTCCGTGTCTTTTGCGGCATCTGGAAACAGTTCGCAAAGATTGCATTATCCTCCTATTATGGATCAGTCATATTACACTGTATCTCGCTAGAAGGTAAAAAGTTACCGCATGCTATGTCAAAGCGAATCTTTCAGTAGCTGCCATGCATAACGAGACGGTGCTCCTACAGTGCATCTCCTAGAAAGATTGACGCATGCATGCAGCCGGATCGCAAATTCCCGGCCTATCATTCACTCCCTGTTGGCTCACTCGTACCAACCTACAGCTTCTTGATACTTTGCTCTGTGCGACTATATGCCTGTAGCCTGTGGACGCCCATGCATCTCCTTCAAGATCAGATCCATCGATCCTTCACGGCGCATGCATGCAGCTCGATCTGCTCGAATCTGACCACGCATCGCTGAGTGAGGGTGGCAGCCTCTGCCCGGTCCAATCCCACGCCGGCCCACGGGCGGCGGTCGATCGGCACTGCAGTGCAGCCACCGGTTGATCTCTAGACGGACGCGGAAGGCCCGCCGGCCCTTGTCGGCCTTGGCGCTGTCGGGAGCAACGAAACTAACTATAAATAATCACTGCACTGTCGTACTGATCGAGCAAACCTAGCTATAGCACATGGACTACCGATCCACCGGACGATCGACACGTCGATGCGTCTACGCTTACGTACAAACAGCGGTACGTACATCGTCCCTGCACTTTGGCAGTTGCGTTGCACATGCCGCGGAACAGCGAGCAGCTAGCGTGATGGTGAGTGGATGGTACCAGCCATGGTAGCTGCTTAGGCTTAACTAGGCGTCTGTGCATGGCTTCCCACTGTCCAGGTACAGCGCGCCGCATGCGTCCGTCTTCTCTGGCGCTGGCTGGTCCTCCCGGCCGGCCGGCAACCACTGCATGCATCCCTCCCCGGTGGTGCGGTGCTGCTGCTGCTGACGGACGGTGGGCGCCGTGGTGGCCGAACTGCATGCATGCTGCTCGATCGGCGCAGAGCAGAGCTGGACGTACTCGTACGCGTGTGCCATGCCAACCAACTGGCCGCATGGTGCAGAGCCCCCTATTTAGGTCTGTCTAGGGGATACACACAGGGTACACCGTACTAGCGGCATGCGCCTGCGTCGATCGATCGTCATGGACCCTGTTAGCCGTCAGCCACAGCAGCGACCTGTAGCTTTCTCGGCGTATGCCACCACCACCGCCGTACGTCGTCGTCGTCGTCGCGACCTATAGTACCAAGTGAGAAAGCTGTGCGATGCAGGCCGTCGCTCAGGCTGCTTGCCCCTGGAAGTATATGCTACACTACACGGTGTGCATGCCAGTTGCCAGAGGGCATGCATCAGACAGCATGTGTACAACATGCCATTGACTTTCCTCTTGCTCAATTATTTTTGTCTCTCCGTGTGCAATGATTCGGGGGAGAAATTGATCGGGCCGTCCAGTTCCGCTCCGTTAAGGCCGATCTTTATGGCCAAAGGTAGTGTCTTTACATGGGATCCTGCTTTACATCCATCAGATATCTCTGTCTCCATGCGTGTTAACCTATGCTTGTCCAGTTGTCCTAGTTTAGGCAGATCGACAGAGGAGTACATCTGTCTAGGCGAGCAGCAAAGAGCTGCGTGATGTGCGCGGTCGGACGTACTTGAGCGAATTGGTGGCAATGATCGACGACTTGCAGGAATACGCACCTGTGACAAAGGGCATCTGCAGCAGCATGCATGCATAATATTGTGGATCGAGCAGAGCGGCAGAAGGAGGTAGAGCTCGATCTGGCCGGCCCATGCTTTTAGAGGCTTTGTAGTACATGACTTCCATTTGCTTAAATAAACACGTATGCGTACACTAAAATATGTCGCGGTGTACGACATTTGATCGACGACTACTACTCCCTCTAATTTCTCCATGGATCGTTGTCGTGGTGTATGACATTGGATCGTCGTATCCATGTCCTTCTCCTATCTCTAAGATAGTCAAAAAAAAAAAAAACACGGGGCACGCATGCGAAAGATAGCAATCACATGGTTTCCGATCATCATACTTTAAATTGACTCGCATGTCAAATAAACGAACATATGCTCTACAAAACAAAATCAGGCATGATTGTTACCGTTACTACTTACAAACAAAATCAGGCATGATTGTTCACGATGCTAGATTGACATTGCGGGATGATTGAAACACAAACATTACGAAAACGTCAAGAGCCCCAATCTAAACATTTTCATAACCACGACCTCCATGCGGATCCAATCCAGATGTCCGTCCATTATGCCGTCCACGAATCTAATTATAGCAAGACTCAAAGCTACCGAAACAATTCTTCGGACTAGGCCAGATATGCGAGGGGCAATTTGAACGTTCTAAATTTGCCAGAAGTTTATAAAAATGTCACTATGCCATTGATAACAAAACGACAGAACTTATCGGGAAGCAATAAATAATCTGAATATCAGAAACTTTCTAATATACTTGCACAAACTTATGCAATACCACACACACCGGTGCTCTAGATCTATTCATGCGCATAGACCGCTCTGATACCACTGTTGGGTCACGTAGCAGATTTTTTTTTTTAAAAGTATCCTACGTAATACACACGATCTACTATGAAGGTACGGGTCATGATAGATCGAATCGTTACCAGCACGAAGCACGGAAGGAGTGTCCCATGAAGATGTCGGTGAATCCTGATGAAGAGTCCACGGCTAAGCCTAGCGGTGGGACGGTTGCGAGTTCCCCGTATCCCACCTTCTGGATCCAGCAGAGTGAGGGTATCACATGTTACCCCTCCGACAGTTCGCACACATACACCCGTGAAAGTCCTACAATGTTTCGCCATCCAGGAGTAGGCACCACATGTTCACAATTGAGGTGGAGAGATCCAACATAGGAAAGAGAGGGAGAGAGATTAGAGCTAGGTCTAATCGAGAGATGATCATTCTCTTTCAGTTGTAAGAAGCCCTAAACCAATTAGAGGATCTGTAATCATAAACTCTAATCCAATTAGAGAGGTTCTAGTTAGATACTTTAATTTAATTTGAGGGTCTCTAATTTTAGTCTCTAATTCTAAGAGAGAAAGAGAATAGCCTGAAACCCAATTGGATGTCCTCACAATGAGGGAGGGGTGGGATTATATAGTCGGACACAGGGGGGCACCTGCATTTGGGGGAGATCGGTTTGGCCTCCCCTTCCCCTAGCCGCAACTAGTCCTCTAGAGGATTTCTGATTGGACTCCTAGATGTAGTCCAACTCCCCCCTCTTTTCCCTTTTGTTTTTCCTCCTTTTCCACCTCATTTATTTATCAAATAAATAAGGGAAAAATACCACGGGATGGTGGTGCGCAATGTGAGGCCATGGGGCCCCACCTGGCAGCCCCCAAAAATTAGGTTTGGCCATAGGAGGAAAAATGTCCGCCTCCGACACTCCCCCTTTCATAGAAAGTCCTCCGAAACTCTTCCATAACCATATAATCCCTATAGATAAAATCATTGACTCTATCTAACAATGTTATAAATATATTATAACAACTCCTCTACATATCATGCCCCTCTGCACTTGCTCTGTAAAGCGTGCAAAGTATTTCTCTCTCACAGTAACTTCTCCGAAACGACTCTAATTGATACCACACTTGTTTATGTGATATCTTAACGACATCGACCATTACTTATTCATGTCAAAACATATTTCAGACATCTGAGAGCAACCTATGTCCTCCGTAATCTCTACGGAATATTAATTCTATCATGTCGGAATAACCTGAATGAAACCCGCGCTCCTCCGGTCCAACCAATGCAAACAACTAACTTTGACGCCTTAAGTGTGTGACCCCTACAGGTTCGGTAACTAGTGGACGTGACTGGAATTTTTTTTCCTAACCAATAATCAACATCGGGACCGTGGATGTCTATACTGATTTCTACAGTTATATGAAGAAAACTGTTGAACCTGTTGGTTATTAAGCAAGTTCCTATTACTTCGCGATACCAATCAATACCTCGAGACGAGTGATATGTCCATTTCACATCACTGTTTTATATTTTTTATTTTCTGTTATTCATCATATTTCATGTTATGATCATCACTTATGTTATTTTATCTTATTTTGCATGTTTCATAATTTTTGGAGAATGAACACCGAAACCAGAAATCTGATGGAAAAGCACCGTCAAGATACCCTATTTCAGAAGATCGGCAGAAGAGGGGGGGAGGGATACCGGAGGAGTCTTAGAAGTTCCGAGGAGGAAGTGAGCCAGAAGGGCACCCGGAGGGGGGCCCTGGGCCCACACCACCAGGCGGCCCGCCCTCCACTAGTAGAGAAGTGCCTTTCTATGGAACAGATTCTGTGGCGCACCCCTATCCGGTGCGCCACATAAATGTAATTCTGTGGCGCACGGGTGGGCATGCGCCACAAAAACAGGAATTCTGTGGCGCACCGGATAGGGGTGCGCCACAGAAAACAGGAATTCTGTGGCGCACCGGATAGGGGTGCGCCACAGAAATAAGTTGGGGGCCCACACCATGATTGCACTCCTATTCTGTGGCGCATGGTGGTTAGTGCGCCACAGAAATATGACATTTCTGTGGCGCACCACTGCAACGTGCGCCACAGAATTCCCATCCGAAAAAATTCTGTCCACACGCACCAACTCCACCCCCCGGGAACGCCTTTTCTAGTTTTTGACGGAAGAGTTGGCAGTCTAAAAAGCATCAAAAAATAAATCCCTTATAGATGCACGGAGAGTTTAATGTCTACTTTTTTGTCAAATTTTGAAATATGTATTTCGACTTTCTGAGCAAAAGTTTTATAAAAAAAGTAAAATGGGCATAACTTTTGCATACGATGTCGAAAAAAAATGATCAAGATATTAAAAAAAACTAGAGAGAAAAATAAACCCAACCTCACTGGCCTTCGGCCTGTGAGCTTTTTTTAGAATCGCCAAATTCCAAAAGGAACAAAAGTTATGACCGTTTTAAGATTTTGACTAGAAAATAAAAAAAAAAGAAAAAAAATTCTGTGGCGCACCAAGGGGGGGTGCGCCACAGAATTGGGAGGCAGGATTCGAAATTCCTGCCTCTCCTCCCCTCCTCTTCTTCCTCTTCTACCTCCTCCCCTCCTCTTCTTCCCTTCTCCCCTCCACTTCTTCTCCACCTCTCCTCTCCTCTCCTCCACCTCTCCTCCTACATCACCACCCACCACCACCACCACCACCACCACCTCTCCTCCTCCTTCACCACCACCACCACCCCCTCCTCCACCACCACTCTCCTCCTCCACCACCACCACACCTCCGGCGAGCTCCTCCTCCTCCTCCTCCACCACCACCTCTCCTCCTCCTCTTTCTCCTCCTCCTCCACCACCACCTCTCCTCCTCCTCATCCTCCACCACCATCACCACCACCACCTCTCCTCCTCCTCATCCTCCACCCATCACCACCACCACCTCCTCCTCCTCCTCCTCCTCCTCCTCCTCCACCACCACCACCACCTCCGGCGAGCTTCTCTTTCTCCTCCCCACCAACTCTGGTGACCCCCATCCTCCACCCACCAACTCCGGCGAGCATCCGACGAAATCCGGCGAAATTTCGAAAATTTCCCGCGGCCAGATCTGGCCGCCTTTTTTTTTTTAAATTCAAAAAAAAAATCTGTGGCGCACCCCCCTTGGTGCGCCATAGAATTGCAAATTTCTGTGGCGCACGGCTGAGGTGCGCCACAGAATTGACATTTCTGTGGCGCACGGCCACGGTGTGCCACAGAAATAATTTTTGTGGCGTAGATTCTGTGGCGCACCCCTACGGCCCCTAGGTGCGCCACAGAATCCCATTTTGGTGCGCCACAGAAAGGCCTTTTCCTACTAGTGCTCCTCTAGTCGGCCTAGGGGTGGTTTGCCCCCCTAGCCCACTCCTGGGCGCCCCCTTTCGCGTACTTGATCCCCAGGGAACCCTAAGCCCTAGAACATCATCGAAGAATTATTACGCCGCCGCCTCGGGGCGGAAAACACCAAAGAGAGAAAAGCTCTCCGGCAGGGAGGAATCTGTCGGGGAAATTCCTTCCCGGGGAGGAGGAATCATCGCCATCGTCACCGTCATCGCTCCGGGCATCATCAAGATCATCATCGTCATCATCATCACGACCAGCACCATCACCCTCATCATCCACCTTCATCCCGATGTAACAATTAGGGGTCTCTATCGTTGTTTTACATTAGATCTCTCTCCCGGTGTGGATTACTTGTTAGTAGTTGATGCTTGTGAGATTTATCGGTGTTTACACTTTATGACCATATTATTATTATCCATTATATCACCTCTGATTATGATCCATATGATGTCTTGTGAGTAGTTCGTTTAGTTCTTGAGGACATGGGGGAAGTCATGATGTTAGTAGTGAAGTTATGTTGAAGTAATATCTCGTGGTTCGGTATTTAAGGTGTGGTGCTATTCTTCTAGTGGTGTCATGTGAACGTAGACTACACGATACTTCACCTTTATGGGCCTAGGAGTATGCATTGCGTATTTGGTTACTAATTATAGGGTTGCCGGAGTGACAGAAAGCTAAACCCCCGTTAGGAAACCAATGCACGAGGGAGTGTAGGATCCCGGAGTTTTAAGGTTGTGGTTAGATTTATCTTAATTACTTTCTTGTATTTGCGGATGCTTATGGGGTATAATCACAAGTATGTATTAGTCCTAGTTGGGCGGTGCATTAACATAGGTTCACCCACACAACACTTCACGAACCAATAAATATTAATCATCCGTAATGAAGCGAAAGTTCTTGACGAAATTCCCATGTGTCCTCGAGAATGTTTGGTAATCATAAGTAGAACAGCCGGTTTGTCCTTTGATCTCAAAAGAATCGGGCCATTCGTTGCAATATTATTTACTGCACTTTATTTACTCGCACTTTATTTATCTTCTATATCAAAAACCACCAAAAACCCGTTTGCTAGTTTTTACAGTGAATCCTCTATCCAACCTGCTTGTCAACACCTTCCGCTCCTTGTTGGGTTCGACACTCTTTTTATCGAAAGTACTATGATACCCCCCCTATACTTGTGGGTCATCAATACTATTTTCTGGCACCGTTGCCAGGGAGTGAAGCGCTATTGGTAAGTGGAATTGGTAAGAGAAACTTTTGTTGTGAGTGTTGTTTTTATTTCTGTCTGATGTTTTATTTCATTATGGAGAATACTTTTGGTTATCTGTTTAGGGGTATTTCTACCACTTCTAGGGTAGTAGGTGACCCGTTATCTGCTGAATTAGATCCTTATAAAATACATATGAAAATTGTTGGACGTGTTATGGATAACTGCTATTATGGTGATGGAACTATCCATCCTGGTGATCATTTGATCTTTATATATGAATTATGCGAGTTATTCAGGCGTGCATGTATTATAATGGATCAAGTTAAAAGGAATTTTTTTATCGCTGAAAGGAAGAGCCGCTGAATGGTTCAAATTGCTGAAGAATGGTGAATCTATTGGATGGGAGGAAATTGTTCCTCTCTTTTTATTCTAAATTCTATCCTCCTAGTGAGATTCATAAAATTGGAATCAAATCTATAATTTATGGCCTCATGCTGGAGAGAGTATTGCCCAAGCGTGGGGGAGAAATAAGTTATTAATGCTTAAATCTCCCGTTCATGAACTCCCAAGAAATATTGTTATCAATAATTTTTATGCAAGGCTTTCTCTTCATGATAAGGATTTATTGGATGCTTCTTGTTCTGGATCATTCACACGTATGAAGGAAGAAGCTAAATGGGATCTTCTTGACCGTATTCAAGAAAACACTGAAGGATGAGAGAATGATAAAGGTAGAAAGTCAGGTAAAATTATTTATGAATGCATTAAATATTTTATGGGAACCAATGATTTCTATGATGTTAGTGCTGTTTGTGGTCTTGATTCTCAAATCTTTGCAAACTGTCTTAAAGCTTTTGCTTCCTTTCTTGATATTCCTAAAAAGGAATTTTGAAAGTACCATGCACCTTATAAAGATATTGTTCCTGCTAGTAACAAAGAAGTGCATGTTGTTAATCCTGCTGTTCCCGAGCCTTATATTGAAAAATGCCTTTCCCTGCTAAGGTGAAAGAACACTCTATGGTGGCTAGTGTGGTTAATAAGAGTAATAAGAAATCTATTGAACCTGATGAATAAATAACTGTTGAACCTGCTGTAGCAATAGTGAAAGATCTTGTTTGTGGAAATGTGGAGGATGAACACATTGTCTTCTGTGAGGATGCTTCTAATATTGTTTCCCATTCTCATAGACCTAAGAAAACTAGTGTTCATGTTCTTTCTGTTAAGATTGGTGATCATTGCTATTATGGTTTGTGTGACATTTGTGCTAGTTCTAGTGCTATACCTTATGAGATTTATAGAGAAGTTATGCATGAAATTGGTTATTGTGAGCTTGAGGATATTGATGTGGTTATTCAACTTGCTAATAGAAATTATCTTTCAGATTGGTATTGTTAGAGATGTGGAAGTTTTGTGTGGTAAAACTAAATATCCCACTGATTTTTAGTGCTTGGTAAGGCTGCTAGTACAACTTGTCCTATTTTTGGTAGAACTTTCTTGAACACTTGTGGTGCTATTATAGATTGTAAGGGAGAAGATTTACTAAATTTGATGGAAAATCTTACGAGTTCAATTTCTCCAAATTTGCTAGAGCATCTTATGAATCTAAATTGCCCGATGAGAATTTTAAAGTTGAACAACTTTCTTCTATTGATCTTGCTCCTAACAATGCTTTGCAGCAATATATGGAGGACCATGAAAGTGAGGTCTTTATGGAAGAGAGAAATGAGATTGACGATATTCTTCTTCGTCAATTGGTGATACTGAAACATATTTTACCTCTGGAAGACTTGGGTACCACATTACCACCCAAGGAGAATCCTGTTTTTGATTTAAAACCTTTGCCTGATAATCTTAAATATTCTTATATTGATGATAAGAAAATATATCCTGTTATTATTAGTGCTAAACTTTCAGCTGAGGAAGAACAAAGATTATTGGGAATTCTGAAGAAACACCATGGATCTATTGGATGTACTCTTGATGATTTGAAGGGAATTTCTCCTACTATATGTCAGCATGCTATTAATATTGAACCTGATGCAAAGCCAGTTGTTGAACATCAACGCCGTTTAATTCCTAATATGAAGGAAGCGGTGAGAAATTAGGTATTAAAACTCCTTGATGGTGGTATTATTTTTCCTATTGCTGATAGTAGATGGGTGAGCCATGTGCATTGTGTCCCTAAGAAGGGACGAATGACTGTTGTGCCTAATGAAAATAATGTGCTTATTCCACAAAGAGTAGTAGTTGGTTATAGGATGTGCATTGATTTTAGGAAAGTTAACAAGGTTACTAAGAAAGATCGTTATCCTTTGCCTTTTATTGATCAAATGTTAGAGAGGTTGTCTAAGAAAACTCATTTTTTCTTTCTTGATGGTTATTCCGGGTTTTCTCAAATTGCTGTTAGGGCAAAAGGTCAAGAGAAAACAACCTTTACTTGTCCTTATGGTACTTATTCTTATAGACGTATGCCTTTTGGTTTGTGCAATGCTGTTATGTTTCAAATATGCATGTCTGCTATTTTTCATGGTTTTTGTGAAGAGATTGTGGAAGTATTCATGGATGATTTCTTCGTCTATGGAACTTCTTTTGATAATTATTTGCACAACCTTGATAAAGTTTTGCAGAGATGTGAGGAAACTAATCTTATTCTTATTTGGGAGAAATGCCACTTTGTGGTGAATGAAGGAATTTTCTTGGACATAAAATTTCTGAAAGCGGTATTGAAGTTGACAGAGCTAAAGTGGAAGCAATAGAGAAAATGCCCTGTCCCAGGGATGTTAGTGTTCTTGGTCATGCTGGTTTTTATAGGAGGTTTATTAAATATTTCTCTAACCCACTTACTAATCTTCTTCAAAAGATGTACCATTTGTT
Source organism: Alopecurus myosuroides (assembly GCA_028641055.1). Taxonomy (NCBI): domain Eukaryota; kingdom Viridiplantae; phylum Streptophyta; class Magnoliopsida; order Poales; family Poaceae; genus Alopecurus; species Alopecurus myosuroides. Next base: position 38,843 of record JAPCYS010003290.1, read on the forward strand.
TTTGATGATGATTGTAAGGAAGCTTTTGAAACTTTAAAGAAGGCTTTAACTACTGCTCCTATTGTTCAACCACCTGATTGGAATTTACCTTTTGAAATTATGTGCGATTCTAGTGATTTTGCTGTAGGTGCTGTTCTTGGACAACGCGTAGATAAGAAGTTGAATGTTATTTATTATGCTAGTAAGACTCTTGATGCTGCTCAAAAGAATTATGCTACTACCGAAAAAGAGTTCTTAGCCGTATTTTTTGTATGTGATAAGAATGGGCCTTATATTGTTGATTCAAAGGTTACTATTCATACTGATCATGCTGCTATTAGATACCTTCTGGAAAAGAAAGATGCTAAGCCTAGGATTATTAGATGGGTGTTGCTTTTACAAGAGTTTGATTTGCATATTGTGGATAGGAAGGTTGTTGATAACTTGTCTAGATTGGAAAACATTAATTTTGATCCTATTCATGTTAATGATAGTTTTCCAAATGAACAGTTGGCTGCAATAAAGGTAAAATCCCAAGATAGTCCATGGCATGCCGATTATGCTAACTTTATTGTTTCAAAGTATTTTCCTCCAACATTTACAGCTCAACAAAGAAGAAAATTCTTCTATGATTTGAGGCATTATTTTTGGGATGACCCACATTTTATATAAAGAAGGAGTAGATGGTATTATGAGAAGATGTGTACCAGATCATGAACAACGTGAAATATTGAAGAAGTTCCATGGTAGTGCTTATGGAGGACATTACGCCGGAGATAGAACCGCACAGAAGGTTCTACAATCAGGTTTTTTATTGGCCTACTCTATTTAAAGATGCACGTGAATTTATTTTATCTTGTGATGAATGTCAAAGAGTAGGAAATATTTCTAGACGTAATGAAATGCCTATGAGTTATTCTCTTGTTATTGAACCTTTTGACTGTTGGGGATTTGACTTTATGGGTCCTTTTCCTCTTTCGAATGGTTACACTCACATTCTTGTTGCTGATTATGTTACTAAGTGGGTAGAAGCTATACCTACTAAAAGTGCTGATGGTGAGACCTCTTTAAAAATGCTTAAAGATGTTATTTTCCCTAGGTTTGGTGTGCCTAGATATCTTATGACTGATGGAGGTTCTCATTTTATTCATGGTGGTTTTAGAAAAACCCTTGCTATATATATGTTAATCATAGAATTGCCTCAGCTTATCATCCTCAAACCAGCTGGCAAGTAGAATTATCAAATAGAGAAATTAAAAACTATCTTGCAAAAGACTGTTAATAAATCTAGGAATAATTGGTCAGATAAGTTGAATGATGCTTTATGGGATTATAGAACTGCTTATAAAAATCCTATGGGTATGTCTCCCTACAAAATGGTTTATGGAAAAGCTCGTCACTTGCCCTTAGAATTAAACACAAAACTTATTGGGCAGTGAGAGAACTTAACAAAGATTTTAAATTTGTTGGTAAGAAAAGAATGCTTGATTTGAATCATCTAGATGAATGGAGATGTGAAGCTTATGAAAATGCCAAGATCTTTAAAGAGAAATTTAAACAATGGCATGATAAAAGAATCCTTAAAAGAGAGTTTCATGTTGGTGAGAAAGTTCTAGTGTATCTGTCTCATCTTAGATTTTTTGCAGGAAAATTACTCTGCCGATGGGAAGGACCTTATATTATTGAAGAAGTGTATCGTTCGGGTGCAATCAAAATTGCTTCCCTCATAGATAACACTACACAAGTGGTAAATGGAGAAAGACTCAAACATTATATTTCTGGGGATTCCTATGATGAAGATGTTGATGTTTTTCAAGTAATGACTCCGGAGAAGTTCATTAGAGGGAAAATTCCAGAATCTGCAGTATGTTTTGGAATAGGTAACAGTTCTGTTAAGAAAAAGTTCGCGGAGTACCTTCTAAGTTATAATTTATTGATTTTTGGAAATATGAAAAATACCGAGCCGAAGAGGAGTTGGAGAAGGTGCCCGGAGGCACCACACCATGTGGGGGCGTTGGCCCACCCTTGGTCGTGCCACCCTATGGTGTGGGAGCCTTGGAGCCCCTCTCTGATTCGTTTTCGACCTGGACTTTCCTTTCATTACGCATATTTTTGCTATATAACCCCCAGGACCCCCCGAGGTCCGTATATCGTTTTCTCGTCGTGTTTCTGTTTCGAGCTGTTTCTGCCAGGAACTGTTTTCAGTTTTAGAAGAACCATGATCTCCTCCAACAACAACAAGGGGAAGGGACCGAAGGAATATTATCTCCAAGACCGGAAGCCGGAGAAGGAGATCGAGGGTGGAGCTGAAGGAGATGTAGAAGAAAACACACGAGTCCGGATGGCACCCACTAGGTTTGGGGCCGGGTCGGCGCCCCCATACCCGCCCCATTTAACCTGTCGGGTCTTTCTTACGATACCCACGACCTGGCTGGGTTCGGGGCCCCAATGGGTATCCATTTAAGCAGCGACACCGACACCTGTGGGGAATAAAACAATGAAATATTGGGATGAGGTTGGTGGGAATAGACATGTGTGTACGTGTGTTGTCTCCGAGATTCCAGATTCCAACGCGTCCATGTGATGTGTGAGGTTTGTGGTCCATAGCTCGTGCGTGTGGTTTGGCATAGGATTATTAGGGATATGATTAGGACTTAGAGCGGGTCCGCGGTATGCGGGTACGGGTTTGCCACCCCATACCCGTCCCATTAGACCTGGCGGGTCGAACATTTTACCAAACCCTCCCCATTTAAGGCGGGTACTGACGAAGGGATGAACCTTGGACCCGGCGAATAAGGATACCGGGTCCTAGGCCCAAGACTAAGGCCCAATACAAGAAGCTTTGGACTACTCTAGAAGGCCCAGTTGAAGCCCACCCGCAATGCCTTGCGGGATAAGATAGGAAACTTGTAACCGACTTAGGTTTAGAGTTCGAGTCCTCCCCGGGTACGGTTTGGGACCTGGCCATCTATAAGGCCAGGAGAGCCACCAGGAGAGGACCAAGAAATACTGCACCATCAAGCCTTGAGCTCGAGATCGTACTCTCGACTTGAGCAATCCCCCATTGTAACCGATCTATTCGATAATACAGATCGACAGAGGCAGGAGTAAGGGTTTTACCTCTATGAGGGCCCCGAACCTGGGTAAATCGTGTCTCCTGTCTAGCCGACGATCGCCGTAAGCGTCCACAGGTTCTCCTATTCGAAACCCTATGGGTTCACCCGAGGGACTTATTGAGATGCAGATTCGACAATTGGCGCCGTCTGTGGGAACGGCGGGCGCTGGATCTCCGGCGTCTTCAGCTTCATCGACAACCAACTCGCGTTGGAAACCTTCGACTTTGACTCCAACCAACCCGATTCGGATCGGATCTGTCGTAGTCACCCTCACTCGCCGGAATCACGCCCGGAATTCAGCAATCTGGAAAAGCGTCACCTTGACGTTCGGGAGCTTCAAGTTCTACACCAACAAAGACGGGATCCTCCACTTCCCTCAAGAATCGGGATCTGAGTCAATCTCCAGCCCAGGAGCTGTCGACTCAAGACCCCATCTGGCAAAAAGTGGCGAGTCAATCCGCCTCAACACCAGCAATTTCCACACCCTCTCTACAGAGGAACCCTCTCGGGTCAGGAAGGCCTTTCGAGTTACGCCTAGGACTCACAAGCCACGTCTGGATCAAGTCTGCCTGGCAGGATCGGAACAGCCACCCACAGAGACTGAACAAAGCGCGAAAGAACGCGCCGAGATCAATGTTTCACGAGACGCCTGGCTCCGAGCAAAGGAGGCCATCCGCACAAGCAAACACCTGCAGCCGGGGTCCCACACGAGGATATGGTCGCCTACCACTACCATCTAGTGAAAGCGGCCACTGCTATCAAGGAAGCTGGAGAAGATCTGGTCGTGCGAAAAAGAATGGCGGACGAGTCAAGCCAACGCCGAGCGCAGCTATCCCTATCACCTTCCGTCGGGAACCGCCCCCAAAAGAAGGGACGCGCCTCGAGAACCGCGACAATGGACGGCGAGTCCTTAAGCGGAATTAGCAAATCACTTATGCGTGTGGACGAAGATGGAAACATCCATCTGCAAACCCCCGCAGCCGCGATGCTGGCCGCAGCTGCCTACATGCAGATACATCAACCAGGGGAAAACAATCCCCGCGCGAAACAATACAAGCAAGTACAAAAAGGACTAGGCATGGCAGCCGCAAAACTTGTCTCCTATGATCGCAGGAAGGCGGCCGAACCGAAGGACAAAGAAGCGTCCCGCGGACGCAGAGACACTTCACCCGACAAGGAAAGGTCGCCCCGCCGAGCACGGGGAAAAAGAAGCCCGCCGACGAGGAGATGGCCTGAGTGGCAGCGATAGCAGCCCAAGAGGTCGAGATCGTAGCCGCAGCCCAAGAAGAGGTCGGGATCGCAGCCCACGGAAGAATCGTGATCGCAGCCCGCGAGGAAATCGTGATCGCAGCCCACGAGGAAATCGTGATCGCATCCCGCGAGAAAATCGTGATCGCAGCCTGCGAAAAGATCGAGATCGCAGTCGCTCACGACATCGCAGTAAAGAGCCGAGAGGAGACGCCAATCGAGATGAGCTCGAATACAATGCACGATCGGACATCTCCCAGCGCAAGGTCGATAAAGGTCGGGCGGCCAGAAATCGCGCGCGCTCCCCATCAACATCCTCCGATGATGAAGTCTGCGGAGCCTATGCTTTACCCGCAGCATCCGCGAAGCACCGCTACCCAAAAGGTTTAAGCTATCCACGGAAGTACAGAAAATACGACGGTTCGCAGGAGCCTTCTGCCTGGTTGTCGGATTACCTCACGGCAGTAAAATGCCAACGTGGGAAAAAACACAGCTATGCAGTACCTCAACCTACACCTGGTCGGTGCAGCTCGCAGCTGGCTCGAAGGAAGGCCGAAAGCATGCTACGGGTCCTGGGACGACCTAAACATGGATTTCTGCAAAAAAATTCAAGCAACATACAACGGCATGCGACCATCGAGAAGCTACGAGCCTGCAAGCAGAAAAGTGGCGAGTCTACTCGTGAATATATTCAGCGATGGACCACGCTGAGGAATACGGCGGGAAATATATCAGAAGAAGTCGCGGTTGAAGCATTCGCCAAAGGAGCACGGCGAACCTCTTTCGGTGAAGAACTGGGGCGACTAGCACCCAAAACCATGGGAGAATTAATGGCCATAGTCGATAGATGAGCAAATAGCAAAGACGTAGTGCGCAACGAGAAAATTCATCCCAGCACGTGATGACGACCGCCATGGCCGAAAGAAAAGAAGAGAGAACTACGACCATGATGATCGAGAAGAATTCGTGGCAGCAGAGTTCACCAAAAACCGCGACAGCGGATATCGTGGGAAGCGCGAGTGGAAACCTAAGCAAGAATAAAAAAAACCCGAGGAGGACCTCGACGGTTACTGCACGCTATATCTATTCACAGATAAGCGCGCAGGAAAAAACTAAGGCAACACACCTTCTCAAGGATTGCCGAAAGTTCATCGAAATCCACGAGACCCTCCTGAAGAAAAAAGAGCAGCCACTAGTCAGGGTTACCCGCAGTTTCCCGGAGGAGGAGCTCAAGGATTTCAACAACCACAAGCCCTGCCCCCAGCGGGAAACCAAAACGCAATGCTAGTCGCGCTGCCAGCGCCACCCGCCCCAAATCAAGGATCCAACGGGTACCCGAACCCAGCAGGCCTCTTAGGCATGATACAAAAGGCCTGTCCACCACGCGGAGCTCAGAAGACAAACACGCAACAACTATGCATGGCTGTGCGAACTCCAGCTACAAAAACTGAGTATCTGAAGATGGTGGAGCACCCGATAACTTTCTCTAAGGAAGACCACCCTCCGCGAGTCTATCGACCAGGACACGCCGCACTGGTCATAGAAGCATAAATTGGCAATTACGAGCTGGCTCGCGTGTTCATGGACAGAGGCAACGGCATCAAATCATACGGAGACACGCTCCGGCGCATGAACAAGAATTTGGACGGACTCGCAGAATCAGAGACATCCTTCCACGGGATAGTTCCAGGAAAGGCAATCCATCCACTCGGAACAATCAACCTAGAGGTGGTGCTAGGCAACCGAAGCAATTACAGACGAGTTCCTCAACTTCGAAGTTGTCGACTGGCCCTCACAGTACCACGCCATTCTTGGTCGAACGGCGTTCGCCAGATTCACGGCAGTACCCCATTACGCATATTTGAAGCTCAAGCTACTCGGAGAATATGGCACAATCACCATCGACGGCGATTTTCAGAAGTCCAACAAGTGCGACATCGAATTCAACAAGATCGCGCAATCTTTCGGAATGCAGGAAGAACTAGAGGAAATAGCAAAAACCACGGATCACACCGTGATGCCCCTCACCAAGAAGAACGCTCCAGAGCTCGAGTTCAACACAAATAGCGGTACCCGCAAGCATCAAGTACACCCGACGGACTCTGCGAATAGGAAAGCGCGCTCGTCGAATTCCTCCGTGAGTACTGGGAAATCTTCGCCTGGCAGCCCTCAGATATGCCAGGAATACCCAGGGAGTTCGCCGAGCACTCACTCGAAGTTTACAAGGACACAAAGCCCATCAAGCAGACCACCCGACGGTTTTCAGAACCTAAGCAGAAAGCGCTCGGAGAAGAGATAAACAGATTGCTCGCAGCAAAATTCATCAGAGAAATAAAGATATCCACTTGGTTAGCAAACCCAGTGCTGTTCCCAAAGAATAACTCCAACATCCTTCGAGTGTGCATCGACTACACGTCGCTGAATAAACACTGCCCCAAGGATAACTTTCCGCTACCGCGAATCGACCAAATCATGGACTCCACTGCAGGCTGCCAATGCCTCTCCTTCCTGGACGCCTATTCGGGATACAACCAAATCCGGATGAAACAGGAAGATGAGGAAAAGATAACATTCATCACACCTCACGGTGTATACTGCTACACGACAATGCCCTTCGGGCTCAAGAACGCAGGCGCAACATATCAGCGCTGCATGCAAAAATGCCTCGCCAAACTCATTGGCAAGAACATACAAGTGTACATTGACGACATCGTCATCAAGACTCGAGTGGAGGACACGCTCCTCGACGATATCAGAGAAACATTCGATGCGTTGAACGCATACCGAATAAAACTCAACCCGACCAAGTGCGTCTTTGGTGTCCCCGCAGGACAACTTCTCGGGTACCTGGTCTCCGCTCGAGGAATTGAAGCCAACCCGGAAAAGATACAAGCAATCTTGACCATGAAGGAGCCCACCAATCTACGCGGAGTCCAACAGCTCGCCGGCGACTAGCCGCCTTGAGCAGATTCATCGCACGATTGGGCGAACAGGCGTTACCCTTCTATAAACTGTTGAAAAAGACGGATAAATTCGAATGGACACCTGAGGCAAAGCAAGCATTTGCAGATTTGAAGCAAACACTACAGAGCAGGCGTATCCTGGTTACACCATACGAAAGGGAACCGCTATACCTATACCTAGCCGCAACAAACCAGGTGATCAGCACAGCCATAGTAGTAGAAAGACCAGAAGAAGGCAAGGCATATGGAGTGCAAAGGCCAATTTACTACATCAGTGAGGTCCTTTCGCCGTGCAAACATCGATATCCTCACTACCAGAAGCTTGCATACGGAGTTGTCCTTACAGCTCGAAAGCTTAAACACTACTTCCAGGAGCATACCGTAACGGTGCTAAACGACGCATCACTCGGTACGATAATAAACAATCCAATGGCATCAGGAAGAATAGCGAAGTGGAGCATCGAGCTAGGCGCCTGGGACATCATCTATGCAGGACGCAATTCCGTGAAGTCACATGTACTCGTGGAATTTCTGAGCGAATGGACAGAACTACAAACACCCAGACCACCGAAATATACGAGTAATTGGATCATGTACTTTGACGTGTCAAAAAGAAATGAAGGAGTGATGGCTAGATTGAGACTCCAAGTTCAGAGTGTGTAGCTAGTGGCAAGCCTTCTTCCCCACGAGGGTGACTCGAGGGTTTATATCGAACTCTTGGGGAGCCAGTATTTCAGCAGTTGTCTTCCAAGCTTCCTCCAGGATCCTGCAAACAAGTAGAGAATTGTGTGCCCTCAACCTCACCAAGTGGTTGTCAAGCACAAGGTGTGA